>DWLS01002349.1:0-18327 GCA_018246255.1 Pachliopta kotzebuea | reverse complement strand
TTAAGTGAAGATGTGATCGATGATGGTAAAGCGCATTAACCTAGCAAATGCCTATTCACTCTTTTCTTGAAGACGCTTCTTTCTGCTTCTTAACTAGCGCCACCTAGCTACGAAAAAGCGTATCACTCGCCATCAGATAAACGCCTTCTCAAGTAGAGTGAATTACATATATAAGTATCTATTCGATTATCTCTTACCTTTTTCTTCCCACTTATATTTCTGTCCATTTCTTCGACCCTCCTCTCATCATTTTTCCTCCCCTCTTCAGTTTATCTATATATTTCAGCTGGCGGAATTTGTATCCGCGAGCTCTGGGACCAACGAAGCCTTCACGGCTGTAATAGTGGCTGATGGCGCCGACTTCAATTAAAAAAAAACAATTTTTTGTGTAAATTAAACAGATTTTTCTTACTAGAAATAATGCTTTAAAACAATTAATATTTAATCTGTATTTATGGTTTGTAAAGTGACTCATTAAATATATGTATATTAATGACTTGGCTATGAGTTTCGTTACGGCTAGTTTCTCACTTTAGACACTTGACACCGAAATTAATGTCAGCAAGTGTTTAAGTCATAACGAGCGATTCACAGAATGGCGACGTCAGCTTCTGTGTAACCATGCACATTCCTATATGTATGTAGTGTGTTCTTGTATCACATTTACTATACGGAATACGACTCCGAAGCAAAAACAATAATGGTATATGTAAAAGAGATTTGTTCGTGCCGTCGAATTATTTGTATGTGCAATTTAAACATAAAACATATATTTTTTGTTCGGATAAGTGATATGCTTGTCCATAACAACGTAGTGCTATTTATAATGGTATCATAGCGCCACATTGCGCTCGTCTTCTTGAGACAAAAAATATTAAATCTTGTTATCCTACTAATGTAACTACCCTTCAAAATGTAATATAGTAATGTTTGAATTGTTGAAAGCTGCAATAGGAGCCGCGGTGGCACCTACCTAAACGTTCCACCAGTAAACACATAATTTGTAAACTATATTAAAATTAACAACAATATACTAAATATATACAAAAAATACATATTATTAATAATAAAGGATGATAAAAGATCCTAGTATCTAAACCAACATCTGTCTACTAACCGCACGAGGTCCCAACTTCTATTACTCTGTATATCTGTATCTCTATCTATTCTGTATATCTATCTATTCTATTACTCTATTTATCTGTATATCTGGCGATATGATTTATTTGACTTTTCTTTCTTAAAAACATGTCTTTAAAAGGATTTATTAAATATAAACTACAGTAAAAAAAAGGTTATCACTATTTTTACTATTACTTTAAGTTTTATTTCTTCAATAATAAAAAACGTAGTTAACTTATTTAACTTGTGTAGCAGAGCGCAATGACTCCTGACGACGAGATTCACAGCTCGGAAGACGAAGCGGTGGCTTCCGACTTGGACATGCACGCCCTTATACTGGGTGGTTTACATCAGGACCACGAGTGTCCTGTCAAGACCGCAGACGAGGTATTTTTTTTTATTCGACGAAACGAGCCAGATGTTTACCTGATAGTAACTGATACGCTTGCCCATACCTACGTGGCGCTGGTTAAGATGGTATACACTACACCACATAACGCTCGTCTCCTTGAGACATAAGGTAATAAGTCTTGTTACAGCAATAATTTCATTATCTTACAACGCCTGCCATTCGGAAACATAGTAATGCTTGAACATTACTGGTTTGGTAAGATATCGACATTACTATAATAAAACAAGTTACAGGTCTAAACCAACAGTATCTATATAATAGTATATTTTCTATAAAACTAAGTTACGAGAGGAGGTTGAAGGAAGTGATGGCACCAGATAAGATGCTGATACCGCACCCTATCTTGCTACTTCTCTCTACGCCGTATTTTAAACCGAAATATTTTTACTAAGGTCTATTTATTACTCTCAAGATAAGTGGTGATAAATATTAATTTTGGTTTAAGGTCATACAAGAGATCGACGACATGATGCAAGAGACGCCGTCATCCGAAGGTGACATTTTGGAATACAACGAAGCATTGGAGAAGGGCAAGGAGGTCCTGAACTCTCCGCTTTACGAAGACAGTAAGTATATTAACGTGGTTGCATATACTATTAAAAAAGACAGACTGTTGTCTATATATTCAGGTAATTTAAAGTTTATGATAAGCGTGTCGGGGTGCCACACTACTCACAGGATCCAAACCAAGCTCACCTGCTTGTAATACACCCTGTTAATCAACAAACGAGGCTTCGGCTCCTCACCAATCTGCACTGGAGGATCGTGAGGGTAGACGGTACAAATCCCACCACAATTAGGAGAAACCAATGTCCAGCAGAGGACGTCTATCGGCTGATGAAGATATGATATAATGAAAGCTAAGATTAGTTATCTAGCTGCATACAACAGATTTAGAGAACAAGTATGATGAAGAGGGTAGGCGTCGGCCACATGTCACGGAATCAAACCTGGGACCTGCAACACAAGAGAAGACAATCCGCAAGCTGTTACAGAAAGAAGGAATTATATCAATTACATTCATTTAATCATATCTATTTGTTGTTGGAGGATGGCTAACATGACTGCCGGATGGTAAACACCGTAGTAGACGCCTGCAGCCCCGGAGACATGACTGATTCGTTGCCGACCCTGGGAAAACCTTATCACGCCCTTTTTGAAGTACTGCATTCCTTAACTCCTTGGGAAAAACTCGGCAGGGAGTTTATTCCATAACTTGATGGTTCTTGGGAGAAAATTCCTCTGAAACCAAAACGTACGTGAATGCGGTTCTAGGATATGGTTAATGAACTCCCTGCCGATGGCGGAGGAACGGTGTGATGGTTGAATGTGGCCATGGGCATCAAATCAAAAAATTCTACAGAACAAACTTTATTCTTTTTTTTTAATTTACCAGTCATTCCCTTGGTCTGCGTGGGCCAAGGCTCGTTTTAAATTTCATTTTGTACATTTTTTCTATCATCTACTGATCCTTCATCCTATCTCCTCTCATTCTTCAATCTTTCATTCGTCTTTCTTCTTATTTCCCTTTATTCTCATGTCATACATTCCTTTTATTCATCGCGCACTTTGAGTTAGGCCACTAGTTATTTATTTAGTTTTACAATTTTTTAATTTCCCATTTCTCTTTTTGTACCTTCATTCTTGTTTTCGAACAAATCCTGTTATACAGACGGTTGAACATGCATAACATACTTCTTAGATAAATCTTAGTGTATATCAAAGTATCTACAGCAGGTTATTGGGTCAGAGTTTAATAAATTTTATTATTGCACTTCTTTTTATAGATAAAAACCTTGTTACAAGTATTAGCAATTTTAATTTTATTTGCTCCGACCATGCGCATGCGCGAACTGGTTTTTTTAACGATCGCTTTGTCTTCGTTTTATGTTAGGAAATGGGTTAATCAATTGAAAGTGTGACAATTACTTATTTTATAGCCTATATCCTGATGGATTATTTAAACTGAGTAGTGTAATCAGGCTAGTAAGATTAGTACTAAGGTAAGTTTTTTTTAATTGTAAAAGATGACTGAAAGTCTTCCGGTACAGGGATTAGTGGATTTTTTTTATACAAAGAGGCGACGAGACAAACCAGGCATTTATACGTTAGTGAGATACATTTGCCCATCACAAATAGGCGCTGGTTAAATTTTATTACCCCAATAATTTCACTAACTTATAACACCCTGCATAACAATACAGTAGTTTTCACAGTATTATTTGTCCGCTGCAATAATAGCTGTTGTGGTACCTAGACAGTCTTCAGCAACAGATACCTACCAGCAGTCAATGAAGGCTTTTGGAACTCTTAAATTGTCATTGACCAAGATTTGTTCTTTAACAAAATTTTAAAGATTTTTTTATTAGAATGAAGCAGTTAAAAGAGCTGGTATATGATTAATTTTGGTTTAAAATACGTGGATCTAGTTTCTCTTTGGTAACGAATAACATTTCATATGTGAGTACACAAGATAGCACTCTTGTTGAATCCCTAAGTAACAAAGTAATAATTAACTTAATTTTTATTTTAATCTTTATTAATCACTATAGGGGTGTAAGGAGTCCTATACAAATCCTCACGAGACCCAAGTCAACCTCGCCTTCACGCGGTGAATCCTGCCAATCAAAAAACGAAGACCTGGCTCCCTACCAATCCACATTTGGGCCAGCGTGGTAGGAGACGGCCCAAATGCCCTCACTATGAGGGAATCCTATATCCAGCATTGGACGTTTATCGGCTGATGATGATGATGATGAATCAAAATTTCTTCTCTTTTCAGTACCTAAACTTGATTAACAGTTTATAATACAAATAAAATTTATTATGAACTATATAACGACTCTCATAATAACAATTATAAAAGCAAGTTAATATATTATGAGCAAATAAGATCTCCGGCAATAGTCCGAGGAATAAAAGCAAAAAGAAACAATTAAAAAAACCAACGTAACGTTCACGACTCACAATAATTCTGCCTTTAACCAGACTCAGATTGTAATTACTAACATAAATTCTGTTACATTCAGATATGGTCAAACAGATTAAACTGTTTATTTTATGGCCATATAAAGATTTATAATGGGGCAAGTGCTAAATTAAGCAAAGCAAAAACTCCAGACGATCATGTGATTATCTAACCAGTTATGGTCACCACCGACCAACAAGAATTAGCTTTACCAGTTGTGAGCTTAAATCAGTATTATCTAGAACTTATGTCTTCATCAGCCGATAGACGTCCACTGCTGGGTACAGGCCTCCCCCAATAGTGGATGTATTTATGGAACTTATTTAATATTTTTATTACTACAAGTTATGGTTAAATAATAAATATTAAATATATTCTGGTGATAGAGAAATAGTTGGATAATAGTGGTAACAACCACCGTACCGAAGCACCGTAGTTCATATTGCAGCTGACAAACAACACTGTGCAAACGATACTGTGTTTCGGTTTGAAGGATGCTGTATGCTAAAAGAATTACTGGCGGAACAAAACTTAACACCTTACATCGCAAGGCGATGAGTGCAATGTAGTTCTGCCTGTACCAGTGTTTCCCAACCTTCTTGGTCTCATGTCCTGCTTTTGAGTAAAATTTTTTTCTATTCCTCCCAGATCTTGTGATTTTTATCCAATACCGTCCAAACACAAAGAAACCAAAAAAATTCAATAAATTATATTAGCTGATATTTTTAAAAAGTTTCAGATTGCTCCATAAATGACAGATTTTTCTCCCTAAATGGGCGTACGCCCCACTTTGGGAAACACTGGTATATACCATCTTAACCAGTGCCGCATTATTATGTGCAAGCGTATCACTTACCATCAAGTGAACGCCTTGTTCATATCGTCGACTAGTCGAATGAAAAAAAAAGATCCTTTCACATGTGATCTCTACTACAAGGCCTATTCACATTTATGAGTTAATAGATTTAGTAAATAATTAAAGTAATTATTTGCAGTGTACTAAAATATACATTTTACTAGATAATAATTAAAAAATGCTAAATTTCCCAAAAACAACGCTTTATCTTATCGTTACAGTGTTTACGCTGCAAATTTCGTAGAACACCGCGCCTGTAACACTTTCATACTTGTTTACGTTTTTATATTCATAGATCGTTCACCTCCCCGAATTACAATTTACGGAAGATGATCTATTGTAAACGATCCATATTACGCCTTCATCGGTTAAAACTGCCACTTTTTCAATAGTCTTATTTGCTTGATTTACAAAACCGATATAATTTATATTTGGTTTTGTTTTAGCTTTTATTAATTTACACAATTTTTTTAGCTTTCGAGAGCAATCACTTATCACTTTTTTTTGGTGTAATTTAAAATTTATTTCTACTAACTCTTCGTCATAAGATGGTTCCATATATCAGAAGACAGTTCGCACGAAAGTAATGTTAGTACTATTATATCTAAACATTATCTGTCTAGATTCTGCATAGCTAGCCGTAATATGTTCATATTTCCTGATTAAGATAATAATTATTGAAACAATGTTACCAACAACATATACGCTATTTCCTTATATAAACACTGATAAAAAAATCTCGGTATTTATGTTTTCGTTGTAAAAATTTCCAGAGCTCCGCCACTTATCCCTCGCGCAGCTGAACGAGATCTTCATGGAGCTGGAGGTGCTGATCAGGGAGTTCTCGGAGACCCTGATAGCTGAGCTTGCACTGCGCGACGAGCTGGAGTACGAGAAGGAGCTGAAGAATACTTTCATATCTCTACTGCTGGCCGTGCAGAACAAGCGCCGCCAGTACCAAGCGGAGAAGAAGAAGAGACCTGGTCAGCCCAAGCTACCTAACCTTAACGTTAACAATCCCGAACCCAAGGTACATTTAACAATTATTTTAAATTGTATTTAATTTTTTATTAGCTAGGGGAAATGCTTGATCACAATCCCACCTAGTGTTAGGTGATGATGTGGTCTATGGTGGTAAAGCGCATTAACCCAATAAGTTCATCACTCTTTTCTTGAAGAATTTTTTCTGTTGTATAATTTGTACATACTTTTATATAATGACTCAATTTTTTTTTAATATTTTCTTTTACATAATTTCTATTTTCATTATACGTATACGACACATTAAATGACGCGAAAAATCTCTATTTTAAAAAGAAACAAGTAGTAGTTGCAGGGTTGTTATTTTTTAAAAGTTTTTACAACAAAGAAGATCATCAACCACATCATCTGCCTTATTTCAAATTAGAAAATTTGATTTATCATCATAATTTCACAATTTATGCTCGTTGTTAATAGAAAGAAAAATCAATAAGGAATCGAAATACTTTAATAGATTATAATCACCCATAAAATTATCAATATTATGGGTTTTTAAACTTTTGGGTCTGTGGTGAGAGACAATGTGTTATTCAATTGGCAGTATGTGGTATAATCCATGTATTAATTACCATTTTCTATTTCTTTTAATTAACGCATTTTGGACAGCTTAGGGTCAAATGTCTTGCTCAGCTCTCTATTTTTGTTATTAAAAAAATGTGTAGTGCAGAATCTAGAAAGATTTTGCTGTAATGTATTTCTGAAAATGCTGTGGGTGGATGCGAAAAGCTGAGGACCGCATTTGGTGGCAGACATTAGGGAAGGCCTATATCCAGCAGTGGATTGAAAAAGGCTGGTGGTGATGTATTTTTGATAGTAATTCTTTTTTTGTTGACAGTACTTGACAACAGTAATACCGTTCAACCGCGATAACGGATCGCCGGACAACCAATCCCTGCAAGTGCTGATCAAAAGTGAGTATGACATATTTCTTGCAGCATAAAGTAATTCTAGATAATTACCAGTAACTTTCACATCATGAAATAATAATTTTTTTAAAGAAAATCGTCATTAACAATTCAATAATAAGGAATTTTTATATTATCGTTATTATTGAAGCTATGAGCACAATGTGTTGCAGTATAATATCATCTTTACTAGCGCCACATTTCTATGGGTAGGTGTATCACTTACAATCAAGTGAATGTCTTATTAGTCTCGTTGCCTGGTTAAATTAAAAAAAAAACTATTAATTTTCAATTAGAAACTTCCACAAACTCTTTTTACTTATTTTATCATAACATCTGTTAATAAATTATGTCTAGTTCATAATCTGTAATATAATTAATGTTCTACGAATAACCAAAAATTAGAGAAAATGTTTATATGTATTTCTTACTGCTGTATTAACTTCTTTATCTTATTTCTGTTTCAGTATTAAAAGCAATAAACGAAGACAGTCCCACGGTGCCTACTCTTCTAACGGATTACATTCTGAAGGTGCTCTGTCCGACATAAACTAGCCGCATAACCACCGGTTCCGTACACCGGTACAGCATCAAATTCACGTCTGGGCATCAGCACATTTATATAAATATAATTAAAAAAAAAACCTTGTCAAGACAATGTAAACGTATCGCGAACATGAACGCATCGGCTATTTGTTTACCAAAAAAAATTTAGAAAAATGTCTATGGTTTCAAAATGGCATCAATATCAATCTATAACATTTTCTTTATATTTTATGGTGCAGACTTGCTTAAAATTTTACATTATATTTATAAAAAATATAGAAATATATATTTATATTATATTTATTAAGTCGTCTTTGACTAAAGAATACTCCTTGTATATAAATAAATACATATAGTATCAATTAAAATGAGGAGTTTAAGTTTAATAGTTAATGGTCTGGCGTGAAGAAACAGCTGTCCTTGGTTCAATTCCGTGGTCACATGCTATTGAGTCCAATTGTAGGGTTTTTCGAACCTCCCTGGCTAGCCTTCACCTTCATTGTAAATCAGCTTCTATAACAGCATCGCTGTGTTTCGGCAGTCAGCATAGGATTAGCCAGGGCATTCTGAACGAGCAGCCTTCACCATCCACGATCTAGTCATGACGTAGGTTGCAAACAGCACCTTTTCTCTGCTCAATCTTTTGGTGTTTAGAGTGACCTTTGCCATTAAGTCTCTTTCTAATGTTTGAATCATTTTTACTAATTCAAAAAAGTTTTAAAAATATGAATAAATATACTGTGTTTCGAGTTCAAGTACACTTCTAGATAAAAAAAGAAACAAATAACCCAGCGTTTATATTCACGATACAAAAGACAAGCCCATTTGCTCTCAAAATTAATACTCTCCTACCGCACGCATATTTCTCCACAACGATTATTATTCGTTAAATAAGCCGTTAACGTCGATATTGCCATAACAACTTATTTTTACGTAACGTTATTTTATTATAATCAGTTTTTATTATTAACGTTTTAAGTGAATCGAATCTTTAATTACTTTTTTGCATAAATGAACTGTGATATCGTATTATGATAGTTTGTTAATATTTCATTTTAGGTTTACATAATCTCTTGTTCTCGTTTGTTTAACAGTAATTGTAATATTTATTTATTAAGAAAAATATATTTTAATCCTTATTATCGTCTGTCTATAGATTTGGCATTGAATTAATGTAAATAATAATTTAAAAAAAAATTAAACCGGAATTGTCACTTCAGGGTTAATTTTAGTGGAGTTTGATTATTATAGGGTAACACTGAAGGGGGTGGCTTGTAAATAGTTTTAAACGTCGGCTTCATAGTTGTAGATAAATGTTTCTATATTGTTTTATTTTTTATGTGACAAATATCCCAATATTTCGTCACTTACCATCGTGCAGTAAAACGAGATGTTCACACGAGTTACTTTGGGAAATATATAAAGAGCACAGATTATAAATTCTTGTCATTTTGATAGGGAACATTCAATTTTGACTCATCGAGTGTTGCCACATTTGAGCGTTTATTGTATCTATTTAGTAGCTTTACACTAATCGTGGGCACCATAAACTAGTATTAGGTAAAAAAATATTTCTGTCTAGTCGTATTATTTCGTCGTCAAAAAACTTGTCAGACTTTTAAAGCTACGGCAAATTTTGTGAATATGAAGTAACAAAAAAAAATTGCATGATGATATTACATGTAATGTTGCTGTTGTGATGTATGATTCAAATAGCGTGTTAAGTGGATTTTTTCAGTGTTAATTTCTATGATTATGGTGGTTGGACCCTGTTTTTGGACACTATCTAGGTAGGCACCACACTGTCTAATTTTGCCATCAAACAATTTACTGTTCTTTAGAAGGCGTTGTAGCTACTACTCGGGTATCATGACTTTACGTCTTATGTGTAAAGGCGACGGGCACAATGTGGTGCATGTATACCACCAGCTGAACGTCCTGTTCCTCGAAAAAAAAACATTCATGTAAAAGCTTACGTCGCACACTTTTTTTGTGTAGTATATCACCTTACTTGTATGTAATACTCGGAACAGTTGGCCGTGTTCAGATATAAAATAATATCATGTTTGTAAAAGTTTAAACATAAGCTAAATTGATATTTATAAATAAATAAATAGCAACTGTGGAAGAACGACATCGCACTTCGTGCTTTGTTTTAGTATAATAGTGATGACAAGCTTCTGAATGGACACAGGACTTCAAAGGAGATTTGATACTTGGTCAAAATAAAAGAGCTTGAATCAAAAAGTTTTTTATTTCCACAACCTTCACTAAATGAACCATGAACCATAATGTATTGAATGCAACATTTTTTTCGATATAAAAAAGCGTTAGTTAAAAAGAAAATTCCATTTCTTTCATTATTTTAACAAACAATGATGCTGTGTTCCTTTATATTAATATACCTATACGACTAGCGGAGATAGGCGGTCAGTTCAACATATAGATATATAAATACATTGTCATTTACAAAGTCAATATTGAATAAATAAAAATTGGCCTTACCCTGTCTGTACTCACGAATTATATACCAAGATTTGAAAACTTGAATTTTCGGTACCTCGAAGGACTGTCCTTAACTTACCTCCGTTACCATATTGAAAAGGCACAGAAGCCAACATATAGGTCAACGAACACCGGGTTCATAAACCTGAAATCCATAGCCTGAATCAGGTCATATGAATGCCAAGACGAAATATGAATTTTCCTTTAAAAAGTAAGCATAGAAAATAGCATACTAAAAACATAATTGGAAGCGAATATAAACGAGAAATATATATAAATATACAGTAAAAATAAAATAAAACGAATTGTTACCCTAAATTTTATTTTTATGATAATGAGATAAATAAACTTCGTATATAATATACGTCAGTACAATAAGAGAAGATCGTTGGAGGTGCTCGGTTCTTCGGCAGAGGGCTACATGTGCTGTGTGATGAAGTTCATGAAGCTCGTGACCCGTGCGAAAGCCGACGGATGGCCCTGTTGACAGCCGGTGCTCGCCACAAACGAACTAATGCCCACCTAAACACAGTATTTTCTTTAAATTAGTCTTATAATAATTAATGACTGATCAGTCTTTTTTAATCTATGATAAATTTAAAACTAATCAAAGTTTTATCAATTATTGGAATGAAAATGACAAACTATAATGTTGAAGATATGAAATATCACATAATATCGAAATACTTTACATTTTCTATCACTTGTATATATATATATATTATATTCTGTCTTAGAAAGTTTTCTTTTTTTTTTAACTAGAAAAACCTACCAGTATATTCTGTCCGTTCCTGAAGACGACCAGGGGGCCGCCGGAGTCCCCGCCGCAGATGCCAACACCGCCAATGCCACTGGTGCAAATATTGCTCGGCTGAGCCCAGGTACCAAAGACCGCTTGGCACTGCGCCACCGTGATCACTCGCAAGTTCACATGGCTCACCATAGAGTTCACTGATACACCGGTTTGAACTGAAATATTATATATTTGTAATTTAGGGGTAAATAAGAATGATCCCAACACTCGCATAGTTTGCGGACTATATTTTTAACAAGATAAGCGTAATAAAGTAATGAAAGGACTTAACTTCTCGTTTATTATCACAGCAGGAAGTAATCAGGCTTAATATTAAAAATTTATTCGGTTTAAGCATACAAACTTAGTACTTACAATCGTCGGTTTTGCCATAACCCGCGGCGACGCCCCATTCGCCAACGAATTGATCCCACAGTTGGTTACCATTTGGTAGTGAGATCGGTTGAATGCTACCTGTAATGAAATTGTATATTATATAATGCGGCAATGACTGTATTTTTATATCTGTTTGTTTTTTTATTTTATTTCAAAGACCTAAAGATCAAATGGCGGAGATATTTATCATGTTGTCGACAGGCGAGACATTATTTTACTGTCACATAAATAAATTTACTTTAAAACTACGACAAAGTTATGCCGTTTTATTTTTACTACTATAATGTAAGGAACTTATGACGCGAAATCTTTTTAAGCGGAATTTATTGATCCCACTATTGGGACTCAAAACCCACTTGTTATAGCCAAACACGGGTTGCTTTTTACAAATGCCTTAATTTGCTATAAATAGGACAGAACTTTGCTATTACCTATAGATATAACAAACTTACTGGAGAAGTGAACACTGGTGTGAAGGTATATCACGGCGACGTCGTTCAACAGCAAACTGGGGTTGTACTGAGGATGCATGATGACCGTGCTGGTTGCGAACCTGGTGCCGCCGTAGAACAGGTAGCTAGAGCCGAGAACAACGACGAACTGGTTCGCTTGCAGGGAGTGCAACCAGCAGTGAGCGGCGGTGACCAGCCGGCGGGAGGAAACCAACGACGCACCACAAGCAGACGTACCCGGATGGTTCATAAACGTAATCAATAATCCGGCCTATGAAGTAATAATATTTATAAATGATAATCAACGTTAAGTTATTATGTACGAAAAGTTAACTTCTCGCACAAACTGCGTGAATGACAGTATGTATTTTTTGTAATCTACCTACAACACATAAATTACCGTTTATTTCACTACCTTTATTTATAAATCGTTTACAGCGGTAACAGTAACTGTGAATGAGACATTTATTTCTTTATAACGTAAATAACAATTTAACCGTAGGCTTTGAATATAAGCATTAATTATTAAACTAACAGTAGTGAAACTAATAACTTGTTAAGAACCACACCGCAACGCCACTACAGATGAATGTTAATTATTTTATATATTATTACCTTCAATTTGTTGAAACGTCACATGTCTATTTTATGGTGCCGTTAATTTTTTTTAATACTATTATCAAACTTCGACATTATGGACTTTTAATATTACGGTGCTGTATTTAGGTGTTAATATATAACGATCATCAATTTCCAGATATAAATAGAACATGTTTATGATATATAGATATATATAATCAATGCTTAGTTCAACTAATAATAAAACTAAACCTATTTTATAGAAAGACCTTGCTTTAAATTTGCGCTAGGAACTTGGCGAATTTAACGGACTAAGTAATGATAATTTTATATAATATCTCTATTACAAATTTCTATGATTAGGTTCAAATAATATGTTATTGAACCTGTGATAATATACTTATAATTGATTAAACGACAATCATGTTGTATACGTATATATGATTATAATAAGTCGATATAATATAATTGCCGTAATTTTATAACGCTTATTATCTATTTAAAAAACAGACAGGCACTTAGAGTATATTAAATTAGTCAATATACGAAACTTGCTGGCAGTTTCTTAATTATTATACATCTATTAATTACGTGTAATTTAAGAAAGGTTGTTTACGTTTTTCAGCATTTATTTTGTTATTAACTTCAGTTTGTGAGGTAACTATCGTACCATCTCTCGTCTACGATTGAATAGCAGAGAATGCTTATTGGCATAACTCTGTTTATAGTCACCTCATTGTTGGTTTTTCCAATGGTTTCTTCTTTATTAAATAGGTTGCAATGCAACAGGACAATGAGAAAAATCATCTGGTTGATTGGAGATTAGCGATCTTAATAGTATATTTATACTGAATAATATATTTCTGAATCTTTTCTGTGTATAAGAATCCTAAATTTTAACATAAAATATCAACTAGGTGCTATTTAAATATCTATCATAATCCAGCAGAGTCTCGAATATCGAACAGATTAACTATATTAAAATGTTGTCTTACCAGATAAGGATGTGCGTTGGTTGGCGCGATGGCTCCTCCGACTATCCTGATATCCTTGTCAAAGCTGCGCCCCATGATTGCGTCCTCGGTCTCCTTAATCCTCGTAGCGAGAGGAATTCCGATCGTCTCGTGGTAGTCCCCGAAGGGCTCCACTTGGACCACGGGGACCCTGGCAGCGGCCAGCGCCACCAAGCAGGACGCAATCACCAAATAATTAAGCATGTTTCTCGTTTGTAGACGAGAATTTAATTTGTAGTTTATATACATATTTGTTATCTATAGTTTACGATAAAGCGATTTATCAGTAGGTATGAAAAACCACTGATTTAATCCATGATTATCATTTATCAAAATAATTACAATTTCACGTGCGTGATTTTGTTCAGATTATAATGTTTATCAACAAATTGTAGCTTATAGTAATTATAGTATTGTATTTATTTTAAAACATGTCGAAGTAATATATTTTTGTTTAATAATTGTATGGGAAATATAACATTTTATTGTTAAATATTTTGTTGTACTTAATTAAGAGAAAAAGCAGGAAACTTTTATCAACGAATTTAGCGCATGAAGTCTTATTCTAAATCCTGCATTTGCATGAAATACTCAGAAATCACAGAGAAGGGAAATATTACACTGAGAAGTAAAAAGTTTCCAAACTTGTATTTTTTACATGATACGTACAAAACAGTAGGTATAATTTAAAACGTTAAAGATAACTACTGATTATGTAATATTGATATAGTTTTATAAATAAACAAAAAAATTGCATCGATTACAATTTTTTTCAATTTTGTTAATGTATTATAAATACTAGGTAAAACTACCAAACAAAAATATCTGTAAGTAAATCGGATAAATTAATTAAAATTGTGAATATTTAAAAAGTTTTATTATTTTTCTGTTTTTAGATAGTTGTTTATAAAAATTCATTAACAATTACAAAATACTGATATCCCCTAATACTTAATAGAATCCTTCTAGTCCAAGGTAATTCCGGTGACGTCACTAATCCAAGGTAAGTACCGCTGCACCCGGGTGAACACGGAGGGGATGTCGTCGCTGCAGCCATCGGCATCCACGAACGACGCCACGCCGATCTATAGGGATATGAAAACTTTTACTGGTGGTAGGTCTCTGCTGCCGGAGACTGTTAAAGTAGATACCACCGCAACGCAAACAGTAGTGTATAAACATTACAGCTTCCGGGTTCAGATGTCATGCACAATATGGTGCAGTGTACATCACCTAACTAGTACTTCATTGTTATTGGCGGACTTACCATCAGGTGGACGTCCTTCTCGTCCCGTTGCTCTTTAACGAAAAAGTAGCTCTTCATCATGTCCTTATATATTTAGAAAAATGATTAAGCAATAAAGAAAAAATACAATAATAATTGTTTATATTCGTTTTGTAATATAAAACTATTGAAAAACTGCCCTAAATCCCATAGAAAAAGATTTAAATAAGACCGAACAGACAGAAGGTATGACTGAAAGAATACATCATGAGGAAAGCTACAAGTTGGTGGTGAACAAATAGCCTTGATTTTCTCATTTCCCAGACAGAGTCCTCTCTCTCTTATATCCCAGCAGTGGGAATAATAAGCGGACGGTTTATTTAATAACACCGAGTTTTGGCTAGTATTTTCTAACCTTTATGATGGTGGCTTATGTTATCTATCTGCTTTGCTGTCTTATCAATATTACTGCATTATGGTTGTATATCATCGTCTTTAATTATCCAATTGCGGCCCAGTATTAATCCGATGTTTATGGAAAAGGTTTATAACACTATAGACGTACCAAAATAACTTCCTGGGTTGCGTTGTATAAAATTGTCAGTGGACCGCCATTATCACCCTGAAATTTAAAACGTTTTAATATTTTAATTTTTAGTAAAAACTAATTCACTTGATACAACTATAATATACTAATATAACTGTCTGCTGACTGCTTATTTTCTAAAACAAAGTTCCCAGGTTCTATTCCGAGACTATATGTTGTTATGTTTGGGTAGTGGTAGGGTTTTACTATGAATCTACAGATATAACTGCATTGCTGTGTTCAGGCTTATATGAGAGATAGGACATTTTTGCGACTACGCTTTTACCATCTTAGGCCTCAATGTCTAGGCCTAACTTCACGTGAGGTTGACCTCAAATCACCAATAAAAACATTCTGTACATTCATTTCAATTTCAGTAAGTTTTTATTACCTTACAAGTCCCAGCAGATATGCTGAAACCACAAACGGTATTGTCCGATAGTTGGTTATAGTATGAACTGTTGCAGAGAGGATCCGTAATAACCGTCATCAGCTTCTGACGTAGCGTGGGTGATACGAAAGGTACTCCTTGAAATAAAGAAGACATTCAAAAATAATATACCCAAAAATTTTAATACATTGTTGTAAATATGTGGCTATCTATCATATTATGGATATTAGATTAAATGGCACTGATGATAATAAGGCTGCTATTCGTTGACAGTCAGTACGCAGAGATGGTGTAATGGCGGTAGATATACAATACAAGGGCAAGGGTAGCTAGCTACAACAAACAAATTTGTTTAGGGCCTTCCCCGACACATGACTCAGAACTTTAATCAGGAACCTTCGTTAATAGGGAAGTGGTTTGCCGCGGAGGAAGTCAAGAATAATTTATTAAATTAAATTTACCATTTGCAGGTATTCCCCATCCGGAGGCAATGGCACCCATACCAGCGAAATTGAACAAAGATATATTAAGGTACGGCAGGCGAATGGTGTTTACAGTATCTGAAATTTATAGATATAACACTTATTAGAACTGACGCTTAAACACCAGAACAAAGTTAAGGGCGATCTTTGTCTGATTATAGAAGCAAAAAACCTAAGGATAAACGCGTCATGTAAGGTTACATATAAATCTGCAATCTTCTTGACCTGTATATTACTATTAAAAGTTCGTAAGCCGTTTTTATATTTTTAAAAAAATAAGATACAAAGTTCAATATAAAAAAAACCAAGCATAATTATGATACTAATAATATATACATCAACCGGAGCAGTTTATATGATTGTATCTGATCCAAATGCTGAGTAAACTAGAGTCATATATACTGCATCTATATCGTGCTCATCGCTCATCGAAGTCTCGTTATATCAGCACCAATTTTATTAGTACAACACTCTTTAAACTGAAATACAGTAATTTTTGGATAATATGAATTTGGTTTGACATCATCCGGGAACTAAAATTTCCAACAAGTACAATTATTGTACTAAGAAATGAATTTTTAAGAAAGAAAATATAATTAATATAAAAAAAAGCTTATTTCGATATTATTTTTCAAATCGATAAACGGTAATTGACAAACTATTGTTTGTATTCCATTCAGAGAAAACGAAACGTTATATTATATGTATCAGGAAAGCATTTTTGTGGGAGCCTGAATGTGTTAGTAATTGCAGGTTTGAACGTGTAAAGAATGACAGATAATACTTGTCACAAGTAAAGTGGCAAATTTAAAATATTGGAGTATTGATTTTGATGTAAAATATGATTGTCTAATTATGAAAAAAGGGATTTCTCTTCTAGACACGGACAGTGTAACATCTTTGGTTAAATTAAATAGAATATCGAAAATGTAACAGTGTAAAGTTCTCAAAATATATACATAATCATAAAGTGTGTGATTTCAAATTTCCGTCTCCTCCAGAGCCCAGTCCCCTCCAGTAGAACCGTCCAACAATTACATGATGTTAACATATCGATTACCGCTTCATAGTTATGGGTACTTATTATCGTTTGTACATAAAGACGTTCAAACAAGCAAAGGCTTCTTTGAATATGTCCAAAATACAATTTAATAATAATCTACAGATATGACATATAAAATATAATTTGAAAAATTACTTTTCTTAAAATTTATGTGAATTAGCATCATTATCTGTAGTTGATAAATTTAATAACTTGTAATCCGTATGAAAACAATACCATCATCAAAATAGTATTATAATGTATTGTGAAAAAAGTCTTCTTTTTTTATACTATTGCGGACTCAAAATAGTCCCTCAAAATTCAGCTTTTTTTATTACGTTTGAGTTTTTTTAATTTTTTTGAAAAATGAAATACAATTTAATTATCCCACAGTAATACAAAAAATATAATTGATATATAATTGTAACTGGCGCATGTCGTGCGCACTTACAAACTGTCATTAGTAAGATAATGATGACGGATGATCATTAATGACGTTATAGTCCGAATTTGGTATTTAAGAGTATAATTAAAGTCAATATAGAGATAAGAGGTGGAACGGTCTATGGCTCAATACGGGGCCACATTTGCAGAATTTTATGAGATCGTAGTGTTTTTCGATTTTAGTTCCCAAGAATTGTACTAAAAGATATCATGAAGTTAACTCTAGGTTACCGGTTAGTTGCATCATATTCGCTAGCTTCAGCAGCGCGATGTCGTTGGCGAAGTTTGACGGATCCCACTCGGGGTGCACCACCAGCTCGTCCACATTCACGATGCGGCGCCCGTTCTCGTAGCGATCGTACAACGAGTGTGCGCCGAGTATTGCCTGCGTTATAATAATGTTATATAACTATTTTAATAACTTTACAACAAAATTTACTAGAGCAATATTAATAATATTATCGTTACAAACAAATTTTTATGGGTCAGACACAGATACATATGCAAGAAGAAATAAAAATTTTAGGCCTTATAATTGATAACAAATTAACGTTCCAAAAACATGTCAG
>DWLS01002348.1:0-18339 GCA_018246255.1 Pachliopta kotzebuea | reverse complement strand
TAAAACAATACTATTCAATAAAAGTAACATAGTGTCACAAAGGCGCGCTTAACCCTAAAAAGAGTTCTCTTACAGCAATAATAGTGCCAGGAACATACCAAATACTTTTGTATTACAAGGAAAGAATTTAACCACTGTGTCACTATGGTAATACAAACGTATTCAAGATCATACAAGTTCAAACGTGCACAAGTAACAGTCTCCAAACTCAAACTCGTACAAACTGCACTTGTTATGTAAGTAGAATCAAATCATACGAAAGGAAACTAAAGTTAAACAGAACTTAGTTTTCTACATGTTGATCTTTTAAACTTCGCAGTAGTATCTGTTGTAAGTGAAGAAAATTATCTTGGTTCCAGAAAATGGCGCCATTGCCCTTAACGGAAATAGGGCAGAAAGAAAAGTTTAATCATCTTTAATCTACATCGGCAATCGTTACTGTGAAGTGTTCTCAAGTATTAACCGCGTTGAATCACCCATTATCTAAATCAGCGGCTGAATTCAGGTCAAGTCTTTTACAAGCTAAATAAAAAATAATATAAAATCCAAATTAAAACTGCAATTTTTAACCAATAAGAAAAAGACGGTTCTTAACTCGACGGTCATAGACTAAGCTTAGAAAGATAAGTTTGTTCAAAATATTGTGGCAATAGTACAACGTAATAGTATTCCGGTTTGAACGGTGCTGTATGGTAGTGAAATTACTGGAGTAACGAGACTTAACACCTTATGTCTCAATACGAGCACAATGAGATGCAGTGTTATATAAAGGTGTGTAAGGGGTCCCATACACCACTTCACCGAACCCAAGCCAAACTCACTTCTCTGATTCCCCACCAACACGCGTTGGGCCAGCGTGGTGGTATACGACCCAAATCCCTCAATCATTGGGGGAGACCTTTGTCCAGCAGGAAACGTCTACCGGTTATTGAAGAACCGTTGTTACATACTTGTATATCATATGAACGTCTCGCTCGTTAAGTTGCCTTTACAAAAATAAACTTTAGTATACATTTTGCAATTACAACCTAACAACACAGAGTAAGTAATGCAAGTCGAATTCAAAATTAAAAACACGTATTAAGTGGTAAATTTTTAGCAATAAACCGATTCATTATAAAATGGCGGAAGCGGACATTCAGTGAGTATAATCTATTTACTGGCAAAGTACTTAACCGAGTTTCTTCAGTTGGCACTAATTCCGCGGAGGGAAGCGTCTTAAAACACGAAAATCTGTAATACTTTTCACTTCCTCCGCGCTTCTTAAACGTTCCCGCAATAAAATCGGCTACGGCTTAACCGTTAAAACAATTACGGTTGTACCAGCTACCTGTTTTACGTTTATCGCCTTAAACTGTCCACAGAGATTCTATTAAGCATCAACATAAAAACAACTGTTAAAACAAATTTTATTGACTACTGAATAGCCAGAAAATTCGATCCATTCTCCTTCTGAATTCATTGGGTAGTTGATAAAAGATTTTAATTTGTCTAAATACTAACATATTTATTTAACATATAATCCAGCGGATTCCCGCGACCTTCACCAGATTGTCAGTTTACCTTCAAGCACTGTGGTGACCGGTACGTAGCCGCCGATCTAGGACGTTACTGCCACATCGGCTGTCAGTCCACTAAGCATTGTGCCCGACCCATTGCCACTTTAGTCTAACAATTCTTAGAGCCATGTCGGTGACCTTAGCTCTCTTACGGATCTCCTCATTCATAATTAGATCAAGTAGAGATACTACAATCGCTGGACGCAGAGAGTGCAAGACCGATTGAGGTGAATATCTTTGAGGGATACCTATGTCCAGCAGTAAGCATATATCATATGATGATTGATTGGACATATAATTATCAGGGTATTTAAAGTTCCCACTGTTGGGCACTTGGCAAACACTGGCTAATATAATTCAGACTGAGTTTTAAATTACAAATTTTTGTGCAGCTCAAATTTCAGACACTTGAAAATAACACTGTTTTATTTGAAGAATTGTTAGATATTGTATTAAAATATAATTACTATGTGTATATACATTTTATTCATATTTAAGAGACGCGGGTTCGATATCCACTGATTTTAAACTTCCGGTGAGCAATAATATGGAAGGCAGATATGTCGCAAGAACGAGTACATGTTATGTCTAACTTATTTATTGTATGCTTATCCTATCTCCATATGAAAAATAACCTTGAGTCCCAATAATAAGAACCTTAAGTAAGCTATTTATAGAAGATCAATCTTTGTTAAAGAATGAAGTAAATATTATGAAATATGATAGTTCTTTATTGTTTGAAATTACAAATTCCCAAGTCAGGAAGGAGAGCACTCAAAATAACTATACCAACTGCTAGTTTGCAACGAGCAATTCAAATGTTGCAAACGAAATTGTTGTATGTTGATCTCAATTCTTTTAGCTGCACAAACCCTATTTCGGGTCAGATTGAAACTATACCGTGAAAAGCTGACTTTGATCATACTGAAAAAAGAGGTTCTGAATAAAAAAGTACATTGCTTCAGTTACTATTATTATCACTAAGATTATAATGGGAAAAAGATAACATGATAACTATGATGAAATAACGAAGATTATCCCAAATATATTTTACTGTTTCGGATGATGTTTATTTCGTTAATCTTATCCAAGTGATTTACAGCTTCAGCAAAGAATATCCAGCTTCGCAATTCACATGCTAAAATTAAAACTTGCATAACTCTTAAGATATTTAAGTTTTCTACTCTATGTCATCTATTCATTAAACGAGCACTAATCTCTTTCGATTTAAGTAAGATTAAGTCTTAATCATAATATTATGATCCCAAAACTTAATAACAAAAAAATCAAAAATAATAACTAATTACATTCTTGGTTTAAGGAAAGAGAAATAGAGAAAAAGAATTAAGCTTATAGACATAAGCAGGAAGCGTTTGCAAAATGATAGTGATAACAGATCTATAACATTAATTGTATAATAGACATTTTCTCGTTTTAAACAAAGATTTTCTCTCTCTCCCTACTAACGACTAATAAATTGGACATCAATCGTTTTAAAAAAAATATGCATTTTTAAACTATAATAATTTACGAAAGAAATTCCACTTTCCCCTAGCAAAACATTGTTTTACTTAAAATCTCTAATCTTTTTGCTAAAGTTAATGTTTTATGCAGGTTTTTAAATATTGTCTCTTAATTATCAAGATAACCAAAAGGTTTCGATTTAAATTTAATGCTTCATTTTTAAAAAGCGCTATTTAAGGCATTACAACAACTTCATAAGCAGAAGTGTTCTTCAAACTTTACTTGTTAAGTAGTTGCCTCTAACAACTGGTACTTCGGTACCGATGGGATTGCCAACTGTTGGAATGTTCACAATGAGACCTATTGTACTAAGAAACTAAATTATAATTTAAGTTGTTACGGACGTTATTAAGAGCCTTATCCATTTAAATGGGTATCTAAAGTCAAGTAATAATTAAAATGCTAATTATTACTGCTAAATATTATTCTAGTAAGATCAGTCCGCAGAATTACATCGACTTTAGAAGTTGCCATAGTAATATTTTGGGTACTGAAAAGAGCTTATAACAGGATGTGTTTAAAAAAGTGCTGAACTGCCTCAGTGTAATCTATATATCGCACAATTTTATATAGTATAGTGATATTATATAATATAGTGATATTAACCACAGAATCAAGAAAAAATTTAAAAAATCGACGAAAATGCCAAACTAAAGAAAAAAAAAGTCTATTTTAATGGTGCTATAATCAACATGTAGCAATTACATATAATATTAATTAAAAAAACTATGATTTATTATCTAGCTTTGAAAATTGTACAAAACTGATCGTGTATTTAATGGTTAAGAAATTACAAAATGTGAAAGACGCATGCTTGATGTCATTTATTAATCTAAGTAATAAAATCGGTACCATTGTACAAAATATATTAAACCGCCATCTATGATTTAATATTGACAATATTTCATTTCATGTATATCAAACATTTTCATAATGTATAAAGTTTAAATCTAACTTTAATAGATGGCGCTATAATAAAATAATTATTATTTTCTGTTTTAAATTTACAGAATGAAAGATAACTATATATGTATATATTATACTTTCATTCCTCAAATTCTTAGTACATTATTATTCATGCATTGTGCATTATATATAATTTTAAATATTAATATCATTATGCATTAAAATACAAACATAAAAATATTTACAAACATAATAAGAACTCATTGAGGAAACTGCAATATATTGTACAATAAAATACTCGTTACTACGATATAACGTTATTATATACTTTAAAAATATCTTGTAGTAACAAAGTACGAGTGATAATTGTAACCGAACAGGAATAAATTCATTTTCAGTTACAATCGAATCGTCAACAGCCTGTGGTAGTCCACTGCTGGGCACAGACCTCTCCCAAGAAACGCCAATTAAATATTACTATCGAATGTCACCATCTAAACCGGCGGAACCTATATAAACATATTGGTGATGGATATGATAAGAATATACACAAAAAATAACTCAGGTATAGATAAAACTCAAAGATTTTAATCTTATTTAAAACAATAAGTGTGGATTAAAAGATATTTATCAAATTATACGTATTTTAGAGTACATATGATGATAATCAAAAATTCATGGAATTTATGTTGATGATGATAAATAAGGTAATTTTTTTTAAAGGAATAAATTTGCCTTAACTTTTTGAAACGAACAAGAAACATATCACCATCTTTTCCCATCAAAAAAGAGTGCTTATCAGTATTGAACTTACCAATTTTTTTCATTTTGCTGATGGCAGGTCTCTTGCCGGTCCGAAGAAGACGATGACTGGTCGTGGTCTCTGGCCGTTGTGTTGGTATACGTGCGGATGTTGGGGACTGCCTAGTTCAGTTCCCGGGATGGACTATGCCAGCATACCATTAGAGAGGCCGCGGTCGTATTCCTAACGGAGATCCCGTATCTTCTCCAAACACTGAGGAGAACGACCACCGAGGGAATTTTAGTACGCAAACATCTGCACACAACCTTAACTTCCCATCAGAAGGAAAGGTATCTTTTTAAAGATTTCCCGCCGAAACAAAAAAATCTTATGCCATCGTCTGTTCAAGTGAACATCTATCTCATCTCATCCTTTTATTGTAAACAATAACGTAGTATTTTTCTAATATTCGTTTACACGTATAAACGACCTAATTAAGTCTACTATACTTAACTACATCTACATCTTTCTTGATTATTCATCTTGTTTAAATATGCATTATTACGTTTTGTCATGTTTGTGATATTCAAAAGATGATTTTTTGCTTTCAAAATGTATCGATACTCTGATTTACTTTCTATTTTAAGAATCTTCCGTCAAACAAATTGATTACAATGATAATTTACAATTTATACTTTATCATAACACTTTCATAGAAGGCAACCTGTATACAATTATATTAAAGAAAAATAGTTCTTATCTTGCAATTTACACTGACGAAAATACAATACACGTAGTAATCACCTGAAAAATAAGATTTCGGTATAATTGATCAGATAATCAAAACCTATAAATAAAGAAGGTTTCTACCGAAGAGCTATTGATTCTGTTGTATTTGTTAATGGCACAATGAGGTGGAATTATATAATATTTATTTTGGCTGTTATAGTCCTTGTTAAAGGAGAACTGCCCCTTGCGAAGGAATGTGATGAAACGGCATGCCGCTTACCGAATTGCAGATGTTCCTCCACGGAAATACCTGGTGGATTGGCGCCAGCAAACACTCCGCAGGTTTGTTAACATATTAGTAAAGTAATTATTTATTTTTACTTTAACGATTTAACTATTAAAACCTTTAGATCTAAAATAGGACAATTTTGAAGTCCGATATTTTCATATAGGTCATTTTACTGGGAAAAAATTGATGATAACGACTTCACATCATTCTATGATTATCTATTAAAAGCCGAAATACTACTACTTCTTATCAGTGATAATAATCACAATTGGATAAATTTTATGGTGCTTTTTTAAATCATCACAAAATCTTCTATAATTATATGTTTATTTTAATTCAACTTTTTTCTTAACTAATATCTAACATATTTAATATTTCAGTTTGTTTCGGTGACCTTCGACGATGCAGTGAACTCAAGAAATATCTTGACATACAGGGAGGTACTGTACGGCCGCAGAAACTCGAACGGTTGTCCAGCTGGCACCACCTTCTATGTAAATCATGAGTACACCAGTTATCCTCTGGTGAATGAATTATACAATAATGGATACGAAATCGCATTGCACTCGATAAGCCATAGGACACCGCAAACGTTCTGGGCGGAGGCGAAGTACGAGGATTTGATGGCGGAATTGGGCGACCAGAGGCTTCAGATGTCGCATTTCGGTCTCATACCCATTGAACAACTGAAAGGTTAGATATTATTGCCGATTTAAATCTAACAATAGTGGAAATTGGCAGTCTACTAATAAAATAACCAAATGATAAGTTGATGAAAACCTGTGAAAGAGATCAGATTCATCTATGTAATATGTGATGTTAATAATTTATTTCAGGTCTTCGTTTGCCTTTCCTTCAAATGACTGGCAACAACAGTTTCCAAATGATGGCCAATGCTGGATTTGTTTATGATCATTCTTGGCCCACTGTCAGTTATGTTAACCCTGGACTATGGCCGTATACCCTCGATTATGCCAGTAAACACGACTGCATAGTGCCACCGTGTCCGTCTGCATCTATTCCCGGTGTTTGGGTTTTCCCTATGGTATCATGGTCGGACTTGAATGGAACTCCCTGTTCCATGATTGACACTTGCTTCTTCATGTAAGATATTTTTGCATTTAAATTTTTAAAACAGTAACAATTTTATCATTATTGAAATAACTATTCATTTTGTAACCTGTATCTAATTTGCTTGAAGGGTTCCGGGTTAGTTGAACGATTGACATTTGGTATTGAAAATTCAATAGACACATATATTTAGACGAAAATACTGACAGTAGCAAGTTGGTCCACATCTTTTGCTGTTCTTATTAAAATAATGATGCCAATCCTCTTTGTTTTAAAACTGCGGATGTTTAGCACTAAATAGAGATGGTTGCTATACTCTATAATAAAAGTCTTTTCACAAATAATCTGCTAAACTAATTATAGTCTTAAATGTTATTTATTCCTTCAGCCCCTCACACGATGATGAAGAAGGCTGGTACAACTTGATTTTGTCAAACTTCAATAGGCATTACCGTGGTAACAGGGCTCCGTTCGGATTCTACATTCACGAGTGGTACTTGGATATCCATCCCGCTGTGAAAAGGGCTTTAATTAGATTTTTGAACTTCATTAACAATTTAGACGATGCATTTATGGTACGTGTCTACAAAAAAATATATACATATTCTTTAATATTTTAATATACATAACATTCACCTAGTACACAATTTCATTGCCGCAGATTAATGATAATGACGGAAATTCAGATAACATTACACTTTAAAGACATTAAAGAAATCGTGTTACTATGTTAGCATAAATATAAAAGACACCGCTCTTGCATTACGTTTGTATAACTAAAATCCGTTCAACATTAATAATATAGATTTTATAGTAAGAAAAAAAAAGTATTATGTGTGACATAGAATTTTAACTCTCATCACACGAGTCTATACCCGTGTAATGAAACTTAAAATGAAAGTTTGAGAAACAATCACTATTAATTCTCAAACTTTTTTTGTTAATGCAAACTTAACGGTATTCAAATTTTGAGGCAAACAATGAAAAGTATTTAAAAGTTGTTTACTTAACTACGTTAAATAATTTTGGTATATTATTTAGTCAATTAAATATATTGAATATGCTTTTAATTTAAAATTTAGCTATATTAAAAAAACACTGTTATTAAATACAATTTTAAAGATTCGCAGCACGGAAAAGACACAGCGTTTGAGAATCATTGTTCTAGTTTAGTCTCTCTAGTCCTCTTACCTCCATCATCATTCATATAGAAACAATAACATAATTAACAGTTTATAGTACTAAATAGACTAGGAATAAGACATAGCAGTCTTTTTTGAATTCTCTACTGCTAGAGTGACCGGATTTGAACAGATATATGAATGTGTGTTATACTTAATATTTTATTTTTCAGGTGAACGCTAATGAAGTAATCGAATGGGTACAGAACCCTACACCACTCTGGGAATATGTGAGGAGACCATGCAGGCGCATAACGACAACCCCTTGCCGTCCGACGAGTTGCGGACCTCTCAGTGCTGAACATAATGGGGTACAAACTTGATAGTTACTAAACTAAGATACTAAACTAAAAGTTTCAATTAATTACAAATTTATTTAATTTAATTACAATATGTTCAACTAATAATAAGGTAAAGATGTGTATTACCCAAGCAAGTACTATTAATCGCAACCATTAAACCAATGAACAGTAAAGTCTACACAAGTACTACTTGATATACTAATCAAACGTTTGTTTTCAGTTGGACTACTGGCTGCAAGTTTGCAGCACCTGTCCCCGGGTCTACCCATGGGTTGGAAATCCACTTGGAAGATAAATTCATCTACGATGATATTTAAGAATAAATAAATCGTTTATAATAACAGCATTTCATAGGGAAATTTCAATTTAGATAAACCCTCTACTACCTTAAATACCTGTTCCTATGTACATTCAACGTTGTTAAGTTAACTAGTAAAAATAAACTATATCAAATAAGACTACTTATTAATAAAAAAATAAGTGATTGTTAACATCTAAAAAGGTGATCAAAATTCTCAAATTTAAGGTCTTTCAAACATATTTTTAACAAAGTAACTAAATTTATTGATAAAAATTCAAAAACAAAAAGTTTGATTATAACATATTATGGTCAAATATTTAGTATCCTCATCATTTTTATAATTTTATTAATTGCTTTAAAAATTTTTGAATAAGTATATATACTCCGGCTCGGTATAACTGTTGGAATACAGCAATCATGTTCAATTGAGAAAACTTCGTGTTTCACACAGCGAATGTGCAACGCAATTTACACCCGACCTTATCCTTTCTGTGTAAAAACGTGCCGGTCTTTTTCTTTTTCGTTCTAGAAGGAACTAACATTAAAGTACGTTACAAGTTCCTGCGATTATGATCCTAAACCTTGATAAGAATTGCAAAGGAGTGGAAGAGCTTGACGGCGCCGAGTTAACTGTCCAAAAACAACATCGGCGTTTTAAAGAAAGAGTGAATAGGCTTATACTAAGTTAGCGCGCATCATTGTAATCTTTACCATAAACAGCTCACGGCAGTCTACTGTTAGGCAGTTTTAGCAATGAATATGGTAAAAGAACAGCAGTGTTTAATACTCCACTTGAAAGAAAATAAATAAATAAAAAAACATGGGGTTCCCCCAAGGGACGCCTCCTCCACAGAATTTACATATCACTACTTAACACCAAATGAAACAAGGTATCAGGATCATATATTATCCAACCTCTCTAACTGATACAGTTGTGATCGCCTAGTGCTTTAAACACCATCCTTCCACGCCGAAGGTACTGGGTTCCAATCCGGCCTGCACCAATAATTATTTCAATATATGTGTAGTTAGTATAACATCAACTAATATCACGTTCTTTAAGCCATGTCTAAAATCGCGTGTCTATAAACCTTAAATAAAACCTCTAGAACTGATAAGGCTCAATACTACATATCTTCCATTCTATGATTTTCCTAATGCTTATGCTATTAATTCCAACTTCAATTCTCTATTATGTCAAGAACATGACTTTCATGATAAAAAAAATCTTTACTCCACACTAGAGATAAGAAAGAATAATAAAAAGAGGTACTCTACAGAAGACTATTGCAGAAAGCAATCTTGATAAGGCAAACTTTGTGATTAACATATAACGTGTAACATACAACACCAAAAATGTTGGGACTTAGTGGCAAAATGTCTAAACAAATTACATTACTTATAAACCGCACACAAGTATTTAACACATATAATGCAACTACAAAAGCATAACTAAACTTTTGATTAACTTTTAGTCTTCTAAACATATGGAGATCACGAAAAAACTTAATTTTTTATATATCATATGAAGTCTATCTGATGATGATGAAGCATATCTTTAATGCACACCAAACACTTCATCATTGTTAAGTACCCATTGAAGATCAATTTAATAGTTCCACCGTTACTATCACATAATGAATTAATGACATAAAAAAAAAATATTATTATACATTTTAAATTATGTATCCGTATTAGCCGATATTTGTATTATACAAGAAAATAAAATAGTACATCTGTTATATATAAAAAGATCAACCAAGCAATTATTAACGGCAATCTATCGCATAAATTAAACGGTAAAGTATTGACCCCTGGGGTACCTATGCCATGGCTTGGAACCGGGACAAAAATTACTAGTATTTAATGATTAAATTTATATACGAAGCTATTGCTTTTAATTTTATGTTAATTCCTTTAATATTACGTAAATTATTAAACAATATAATTCCTTTTTGTTATTTCGAGTTTTTTTATCGTGATTGATATGACATAGCATCAGAATAATTATGTATTACTCTTAATTTTTTATAACGGTACAGGTCAATGCTTGATCATGAGCCCACCGGGTGTTAAGTGATAATGTGGTCTATGCTGGTAAAGCGCATTAACCTAGCAAATGCCTATTCACTCTTTTTTTGAAGACGTCTACATCGTATTTGAACAGGAACACTGACGCCGGCTAGTTGTTCCACTCCTTAACTGTCCTTATTAAAAACGAGGAGCCAAATTTCTTTGTGAGTACACTGGGAATGTTTGCAACATAAGAATGAAATCTAGCCGTGCGCCTTGTCGTCCGATGGTGAAAAGGGAAGGGGTGAATTACGTTATGTAATTCCTGCGAAAGGATTCCTGTAGAACACCGCGAGACTGACGATTCGGCACCTGTGATCAAGGCTGTCCAGTTTAGCTAAGACGTAAAGACGAAAGTTCTTGATCACCAACAAGCCTCTTGGCCCGCCTCTCCACCGACTCTAGTGCTGCAAGATGGATTTTCGCAGCACCTGCCCAGATATGACAGCAGTACTCCACACACAACCGGACCTGTGTTATATTTAATGACAAAAGCTGTCCTGGAGTGAAATTCTGCCGCACTTTGGTAATTGGATGAATGTTCAACCACATCAAACACCTTTGAGCTTGCTTTACCAGCTGGATTAGGTTTAATGCAAGCGTGTCCTCCTCCCTACGCGGTCGATTTTCTGATAAAGGACGAGCCACTCCTGATGACTAGAGTTAAAGTCTCCCAGAAAATCTAGCTGAGCAGTACGATACCGCAGTAGAGCTATATCATTAGCCTCACTTAAATGTTCTAAAAGCCCTCCAAGTCTCCCTTGTGCGAACGGTAAACACAAGAGTAAATAATTTTATTCCGACCTGTGTCCACCAAAACCCAGATGGTAGAGAATGTGGGGTCTTCAAGGTGACGGAGTCGCTGACAGTAAATTTCGTTGCAGACGTACTCACGAACTCCGGCGTGAGAATAAAAGGTGTGCTCCAAGAAGTACCCAGGATAATCGAGGTACGATGTATGTAATGGGCAACGTATTTGCGTTTCTATCAGAAAAAGTAAGTACGGTTTCGCAGTCTCAAAGTGGTGGTAGAATGACTGGAGATTTGAGTGGTAACCTTGAATGTTAGTGAGGCCCATTTTTAGCGAGAGGAATTGCATCCGCTGTTGAAACTTACTTTTCCGTTTGCCTTTTTTCATTTGATGGTGTGAGTGAATAGGGTGGAGAAAGGATGGTGAAGGAGGCAATGCATTATCTACCAAGAGACACCAAATAACGCGATATCTATGGGAGCTTAGACTGGAGACTGTGGGGACGCCCGAACTCCCCCAGAGATCGCCATTGGATCCTATTACCCGGTCGCCGATTAGCCACCAAGGATTACCCTGTGAATTTAACAGTTAACGGGGCAGTCGTTCATGGTTAGCTTTCTCACTACTTGGGCCCCCTACTACCTGCGGTCGGCCAGCGGAAAATCGTGCTTCGGATTCCACTAACCTCCACCTACTAGGCACCCGTCGCCGCATCTTCAATAGATCGCAACCAGCTGAATCACGCATTGCAGCTGTTCACGTCCAGCCTTCATGTGGATTCATTAACCATCACGCCGGAACACAACCGTGTCATTTGACGGCGTGGCTTTGCCCAATGTGTGGTACTGTGAGTCATCAGCCGAAGCTTACCACCAAAAACTGGTTACTTTTTTATTTGCTTACTGTGGGACAGGTGTAGGGTAATCATATTTCAGATATTTCCTACGGACGCGAGTAACATCATCCCCCAAGCGGCCAATTTAGCGGCCAACACCCCACAATTTCTCTCAACTCTCATAGTGTGAACTAAGAGATCGCTTTCGAATAGTTCCTCAATCAAGCAACATGGACCCTTGAAAGGATTTTGTCACAGGGTATTTGAGACCAGCGGCAAACGAAGACGTTTTCGGCTACCTCAAAGCAGGCAAGTTTTACAGATTCTAACAATTTTTTCTTAAAGGTAAGATCCCTGGAATACAAAGAAAGAAGTGGTTCGATGATATAGGAGAAAGGACATGTTATAATTATCCTAAACGAAAAAGGATGACAAGGGATCACAGAATTTGTTTTAAATGGACAAGTCTAACTTCAATTTGGCAAAAAAGTCCTTCAATAATGTTGATGATAATCGATGGGTTTTTACCAAGTGAGGATACTAAACAAGAACTTGTATTTCAGCAATTATAAAATTCATTATCTTAGTTTTTATTGTCAACACAATACGTAATAAATATCTAAACAACTTTGTTGGCAAACCGAAATAGGAAACAAAATCAGAGCTGTCAAATTGTGAATGATTATAATAGAATATTAGATTAGAATTAAGTGATAAGACTTATATATAGGGGAAGTAGATAATTGTCTAACCAAAAGTAGAAACTGTCTTCAAAATGAAGACTATATTCATAGCATTATTTTTGGCGTTTCTACAATTTACGTTTGCGATATATAACCTTCCTTTAGCGAATACATGCGATCCAGAAAAGTGCAGTTTACCCAGCTGTCGATGTTCATCGACAAATATACCAAGGAATCTTCAATCAAGGGACACTCCACAAGTAAGAAAACACTCTGTTTCAATAATTTTAAAAACTTTACAAACTTTGGAGCTTGTTTCATGGACTATTTAATTTTTAATCCCAGAATTTGTATTTACACAAATGAAACTATTTCAGTTCGTCATTCTTACGTTTGATGATGGTGTTAATGTTATTAACGTAAATACTTATCGTGAAATCCTTTACAATCGTCATAATAAGAATGGCTGTCCCATAGGGGTCACCTTCTTTATAAATCATGAATATACAAACTACCAACTCGTCAATGAGCTGTACAACAGAGGTTTTGAGATTGCTTTGCACTCAATAAGTCATCAAACGCCGCAAAGTTATTGGGCAGATGCGACTTACGACATCATGATGAGAGAGTTTGGTGACCAAAAAATACAAATGGCTCATTTTGCAAATATTCCACGTGATCAAATAAAAGGTTAGTCCATCCGCTTTTTAATCGTTATTTTATCCGGTTTTTTTAATTTATTTTGAAGTTGGATCGGTAGTTATTAAAAAGACTACTCTGTAATTTTCCAGGCGTTAGGATTCCATTTTTACAAATGTCTGGCAACTCAAGCTTCAAAGTTATGGCCGATGTTGGACTTCAATATGACGCTAGCTGGCCCACTGTTAGTTTTACAAATCCTGGTTTGTGGCCATACACTCTGGACTACTTGTCAACACATGATTGCATTGTCCCGCCTTGTCCGACAGCATCGATACCTGGACCTTGGGTAGTGCCAATGGTGACATGGTCAGATCTCGAAGGCAGACCCTGTTCTATGGTTGATGCGTGTTTTGCCGTGTAAGTTTGATAAAAATATTCTAGAAAATTTACACGTGAATGTAATGTAAAATTTACAAGACAAAAAATCTGGGGTCATGTTTCAAATTAGTTTAACTGTTACAATGTATCTTCTAGGCCACCCCGCGATGATGAAGAAGCATGGTTCAGGTTCATTCTGACCAACTTTGAAAGACACTACCTCGGCAATCGTGCACCGTTTGGTTTCTATGTTCATGAATGGTTTATATCCGCTTATCCCGCGGTTAAAGGTGCATTAGTTAGATTCATGAACTTATTGAACAATCTAGAAGATGTTTTCATGGTAAATCAATGCAATATATACTGTTTTAGTATATTTTACTCCATTTTTAATAACAACCTTGAAGCTCTCTAGAAATAATATATACAATATCATAATCTCATGTTGCAAAAATTTACTTCCACAATTTATGTAATATTTTGCAATAAATTTACGCATATTATTGTCTTGAAAAAGTATCTACTTAACTTGACTAAAATAGTAAACACACCTATTTCAGAATTCTATAATAATATAAGGAACAAAAGTATCACAAAATATGCTAACATTAAAAGCTTCAAAGAAGAAGTCTTTGATATAGTAGTAATTAGAAATATGTAATAATTACCTTGCAGGTGAATGAAAGTGAAGTAATAGATTGGATGCGAAACCCTACTCCATTGAATGAATATTTGAAAAAGACCTGTAAACAATTTTCGCCAACGGTATGCCGTCCGTCTAGTTGTGGACCCCTGCGTGGTGAGCATAATGGAGTAAGTACAATAAAATTTAAATTATAATTTTATAGTTTGAAAACTAAATCCTCGCACCATTCGAAAACTCTTAAAAGTTATTTACCCTTACTGGTGGTAGGTTTTTTTTACCGGAAACCGTCTAGGTAAGTACCAACACAGGTCTTATTTTTACAACCAAATAGTAATGTGTAAACATTACTGTGTTCCAGTTTGAAGGATCCTGTAAGCTAGTGAAATTACTGGGGTAACAAGACTTTTCATCTTACGTCTTAAGGCGACGAGCGCATCTTGGTGCTGTGTATACCATTTTAACTAGCATCATTTTTTTATGGAAAAGCGTATCACATACCATAAGAGGAACGACTTGCTCGTCTCGTCAGCCGGTAGAATAAAAAGAAAGAAAACAAAATAAAATCATCAGAAAATGGAAATTTAACAATATTACGATAATTATTTTTTATTAACCTGACTAATATCAATGCGAAATGACAAATTCCAGCTAAATTAAATATAACGCCTTCTTACTGTTTCAGCTCGATTACTGGATGCAGATCTGCAATACATGTCCTAGGACGTACCCATGGCTCGGAAATCCACTTGGACGGTAAAATATTATATGAACAATTAAAAAACATAAAGATAATTAACTTTATAATCAATGTTATTTCATTTAATAATATTCCCGTACAAGTAATTAACATATAATTATTGAGTGTGTCGTAGTTATGTACATTTAATCAAATAATAATGAAATCATTCATTAATTAAACGACAAAGCCAAACAATACTGTGCAAACATTACTGTGTTCTGTTTTGAAATGTGCTGTATACAACGAAATAACTGAGGTAGTGAGACAACACTGTGTCCCAAGGCGACGAGCGCAATGTGCTGCTGTGTATACCATCTGGTTAACGCTTTGTACGTCACGTCGCTAGTCATTAAAAAAAAATGTTATATATATTTTCTGGGTTTTATTATTTGTTTATTTCTAACAAAAATTACATTTTACGAAAAATTAGAGAAAAAGCTAACGTAGCAAAATGACTAATCCGGATTTTGTTCACATATCACTTTGTTTTTTTATCCTTAAATGGATCGCTCGGAAAAAAGTATTTAATCATTATCAAAAAAGGATACTTTATCTACGTATGATCAAGTTTTTAATAGACAGATGTAATCATTTCCGAAAAATTAAACATTGATGGATTTATCAAAGGCCCCGAAGGCATCACTATTACAACACAGAGATATGATAATATTAATCGCATAATATCGTTAATATCTAAGTCAATGATCGTTATAGATTTTTACGATTAAAATAAGTACATTGATAATTTAAGACAATATATAACGACTTAAAAATACATGATTTCCTGTTTTCCATTAAATTGCAATAAAAATGGAGTGGGGTGTGATTTTATTCTCGCTTGCTTTAATCACCTTTACGGTCGGAAATGACCAACAAGAACTACCCTTGGCTACACAATGCGACGAGGAACTTTGCAAGCTGCCGGATTGTCATTGTTCATCAACTAACATTCCAAGAAATCTGCAACCGCGAGATACCCCACAGGTATTTGTAGAGCGAATTTTTTAAAATACTGTCAATTGTTTAAAATTAATACATACCTTTGAAATTACATATTTTTAAACCCTGAAATGTGTTCTTTGTGTTTTTTCTGTAGTTCGTTCTTCTCACCTTCGATGATGGTGTTAACATCCTCAACATAGAAAGCTACCGGGAGTTACTTTATGGACGTCTGAACAAGAACAATTGCACGGCCTCTGTCACTTTCTTCGTTAACCATGAGTACACAGACTACGTACGCGTCAATGAATTGTACAATAGAGGTTACGAGATCGCTCTCCACTCTATTACACATCAAACTCCTCAAACCTACTGGGCAGAGGCGAGTTACGATGACATGATGAAAGAATTTGGCGACCAAAAAATTCAGATGGCTCACTTCGCAAACATTCCAGAAAATGCTATACAAGGTACATTTCAATATTTTAATTTTACGTTTTAGTAATATGTTATTATTATTAAAAAATGTAAGCAAATAACGACGTACTTGCTTTACCACCTCTATCGTGTCATTTTACAGGAATTAGAATACCCTTCCTCCAAATGACCGGAAACGCTAGTTTTCAAGTTATGGCATCAACCGGCCTTAGATACGACTCAACATGGCCAACTACTAGCTTTGTAGACCCTGGTCTTTGGCCTTACACGTTAGACTATGCCTCGACTCAAGATTGTATTGTTCCTCCATGTCCGACGGCATCGATTCCTGGTGCTTGGGTGCTGCCAATGATTAGCTGGACCGATCTAAATGGTTTCCCTTGTACATTTGTCGACGCCTGTATATTTGTGTAAGTATTCTAGTAATTTGTGGTTACGAAAGAATTGTTCTCTACACTTAGAACATTACGATTCAGAGGAATCTGTTATATTTAATTATTACATGTTAGATTAAAGTTTATTGTACATAAACATTTATTATCTATGTCTATGCAAGGTTTATCATAATTAAGAATTAGTATACATGTATATTTTTGATAACAAAGATTTTATATAATCCTCTTCTCTTTCTTTTACTACTAGACTTTTTTTCTGCGAACGATGTTTTTACCCTCGGTCACTATTATAGCCGCGAAGGCTTCATCGACCCCAGTATTCGCGGATCCGGACTCCACAAGCTGAATAATATTTTACTACTAGACTAATGGCACTTTGACTTGTACAGCGTTCTACCGATGTCTATATAAATTAATGTCAGCTTACTTCCGTGGTTTTTGTTACAATATCTGTTACTGTTCACAGCCCCCCGCATGATGATGAAGAGCAATGGTATAAATTCATACTTTTTAACTTCGAAAGGCATTACCTTGGAAACAGAGCGCCTTTTGGCTTCTACATTCACGAATGGTACATAAATACGCATCCAGCCGTTAAGAGAGCTTTAGTCAGATTTTTAGATTTACTGAATAACCTTAATGACGCTTTTATGGTGAGTAAATTTCGGAGCATACTTATATTTGAATTATTATACAGAATAACTAGTTTTATATAACTTGGCAGAACAACTTTTTAACGAAAAACCGTGTAAGTGATAAATGGAAACTAAGTAGATCTTGAGTTTGAAAAGAGATTTATAATAGAAACAAATTGTTTTTTTATTAAATGTTCATTAATAAATGATCGATTAAAGGTGAGCGCCGGAGAAGTTATCGATTGGGTGCAAAACCCAATACCGGTGAACGAGTACGTGAAAAAGGACTGCAAAAGATTTACCTCTACCACTTGCCGCCCCACCAGTTGCGGTCCTCTCACTTCAGCACACAATGAGGTAACGTATAACAAGTAAAAATATTACTACGACATATTTGTAATGTTTGCTTGTTCATTGCGATTATGATTTATTCAAACGCAAATGTGGCGAGACCGGCTGTATCACGCCCATCGGGGATGGAATCACTGTTCCAAGCGTATTGTAGGAATGCAATCAGACCACGGCGAAAATAAGGACAATAAAAGCCGCCTTACCTTCGTCCCACCGAGGAGTCCCTGGAT
>DWLS01002347.1:0-18344 GCA_018246255.1 Pachliopta kotzebuea | reverse complement strand
CCCCAAAAAACCCCCCGTAAAAAAACCCCAATCAAAAAAAAAAAAAAAAAAAAAAAAAAAAAAAAAAAAAAAAATATTAATACGTTTTTAAGGGTCGTCAACATGATATTTTGGCATTACATACCTTCCTCACTGATTTAGCAGTGAAACTCTTAGTTGTTGGCAAATGCCAGCACATCGGGTTACGTAATTGGCCGAGACACTCGACTAACATTGTTATCTCAAGGGCGCGCTGTTCGGTGCAGGACACCACACAACCTCACTGTTCATGGTTCGAGCGTGAGCCGATGCTGTTATAATATAACGCCATAACATTATGTACATTCACATGCATTCCATAGATAAAATGTAATGTTCGCCGTTGTCGTTTAAGTTAGCTGCAGTTATCTCGAATGCATAAAAACTTTAATACCTACTCTATCCGGAAGATATTTACGATTATTACTTTTACAAAATTCGTCCGACTAATAAACTAGAAGCAGTGATAGCTATATGTTTTCACTGAACGTGAGTTTTTTGGTAAATGAAAATATTGTAGGAAATGCGAAACTTTTAAAATAGCTATGCTATATCTTCCGTGGAAACTCCGTTACCCTGTACTTCGTCAGCTTGGTGGAAAATGACGTTAACTTCTCCTCTTGGCACAAGCACTTGTATCGCAACTGTGAGAAAATTTAATGGACTGTTATATGGGTTTATATTATTGCAGATGTCCTAAACTAAAAAATAATTTCAAGTTTTTAAGTTGCTAACGATGCTTAGTACATTTCATATAAATAAATCAAAAATGCTAACAGAGAAAGTTATATACAGACAGCTAAGGCAATAGCAAACCCATAAATTCATATGAATAAATCTAAATGATTTACGCTCACGGAAATACAATAAAGACGATTTTACAACTGCAGTGCCAGTTTAAACTGTAAGGAGTTTGAAGACGCTCTGATTGATAGATGTCCGCCCTACTTCCGGCAAAACTAGAGAAAAGTCTATTTTAGAAACACTACAACGTTTCTATTTCATTCTATTATCACTAACAGTGTCTTTAAGAATTTTTAAAACATTTTTAATTACTATATACCTACTGTTTGTTATTAATTAACAATATAAATAAAGCCTAATACGTACATGATAGTAAAAAATACAAAAAATATGGATTGATGATTGGCCTATAACTAATTTTAAAACGAACTATACGATGCGTAAATTATAATTATTCTATTAATGTATTATTTCACTTAACGATATGAAAGGATGCCGGTGTTATTGTTAATAACTTTTGATAGGAAATATCCTAATTTTATCCGTTTTTTACTCGATAACACGAGCACGACGTTCGTTAAACAAATTAAAAAAAAAAGTTGTTATTCCAGTAAATTCAATAAATACGGCGGCATGTAAAAGGAGACAGTGTTACTTTTTAGCAGCAAAAATACTTTCACCTAACTAAACAGTTCTATGTAGTATAGATCTACCAAAACTAAGTTTTTTCTGCCCAAAAACTTACTGTATTTTTAACCTGTGTATTTTGTGTCTGCAGGCCATGAGTCCCTCAAAGGTGTAAAAATAATCAATGCGCTTAAAAGCGCAAACATCGCCAATAAAAACGTACCGTATGGTTACTTTAACTTTATTATAATCTGCAATAATTAAAAACGTAATCGCTTATATTTATCTTATCTATCGTCTCATGTTAAGGCAGCTGAACATGACGCGATCGATGTAATACAGGGTTACAGACAAAGGGAAAAACAGTAATAATTATACCAGCTATAATTATGATGGTAGTGGTCGTTGAAATTACATACATAATACTGCGTATAAAACCATAAGCTATACATATACTATGAAGTATAAATTGTATACGGAGTAATTTTTATATGAAGCGATGAGACCGGCAGGACGTATTCCTACTAGTAAGAGATAACTGACTAGTGCGATCGCTTGACTCGTTAAAACGTTAATTCGTTACTTCAGTAAATTTATTATTTACAGCATTCTTCAAATGGAAAAACAGTAATGATTTCATACTACTGGTTGGACAACAAAAGATGTACAAAGATAGAGTAGGTCTGCTAGTATTTCCCGGTTGGGACCCAGATGAGATATCTGGGTCTCAACCTAGACGTGAGGTGGGCCTCCAAGAGCCTCTTTGAGCGGCTGGCTCCGAGGGTGTACGGAGACGCCACGCGCTGAGTCGGCTGCTGCCCAACGTGGGCGGCTCGAACTCCGTCTCTCACAGGCTGTACTCCGGAGTAATTCGGAGTATGGCTTTGTACGGGACACCGGTCTGGGTGGACGCCCTCGGTCGCGACAATAAGACCCTCCTGCGGCATCCGCAGAGGGTCATCGCGTCAAGGGCGATACACGGTTACCGGACCGTGTCCTGGACGCCGGCATGCGTGCTGGCCGGCGATCCCCCCTGGGAGCTCCAGGCGGAGATCCTCGCCGAAATTTACCATTTTGTTCCGAGATCCCGGGGAGAAACTCCAGCGCCAGGAGAAATTGCCGGTCTGCGACGGCAGTCCCTGGCCGCCCTGTTGCGGCGATGGGAGGAGGACCTGGCTCCGCCGGTCCCTGGGCAGCGGACGGTGGAGGCCATGCGACCGGTCCTCCAGAGGAGGGTGCGGCAGCGGTTCGGCTCGCTCACCTTCCGTCTGGTGCAGGTACTCTCCGGACACGTCTGCTTCGGGAAGTACCTGCATCAGATAGCCAGAATGGAGCCGACCCCGGCCTACCACGAGTGCGGAGCGCCAGAGGACACGGCGCTCTACACTCTTGAGGAGTATCCAGCTTTGAAGCCGCAGCGACGTGCGCTTGCAGCTCTCACGGGCGGCGACCTCTCGCTGCCGAATATGGTGAAAGTCATACTCGGCGGCGACAGCTCGTGGCGGATGATGGTCTCCTTCTGCGAGGACGTGATGTCGCAGAAGGAGGCCGCGGAGCTGGCCTGGGAGGGCAATTTGCTCTCGGCCCCGCTCCGCCGCGGAAGAAGGGGTCGCGCAAGGCGGCAATTTGCCCGCCTCATGCGGCCCCGGTAGTGGGGTCACCAGCGGAGAGTCGGGGGACTCTCCCCTGGCTTGCACGACCCCACACAAGTCTGAAGAGTGGCTCTGGTGAGCCGGGCCACCCTCGCACACGTGCTGACGGCCCGGTGATCGGGCCTTCCTCTGGGGCAAGGTGGTAAATGCGAAAGCGACCCTACCTTGCCCCAACAATGCGGAGGAGGGCTCACGGGGGAGTTTTTAGTGGGTGCGAGTCCGACACAGTTCCTTTCGCCTCCCCCGTGGCGGGAGTGCAGTGCGTTGGCATTTGCCCCCCACAAAAAAAAAAAAGATCTGCTAGTATTTTATATTATGCAGGCTATAAAGTTCGTAAATTAGCCGTTATTTTGGAAATACTTTGCATCTTTAAGAAAGGAGCTATTTTTGAAAATCAAGTTTTACTTTCTGGTGATTTCTGTCTAACATATTTGATGTTTGAAATACTATTTGCAATTTCAGTGTGAGCACCGAAAACTATTTTTGGTTGCTCTCCTATGAATTAATCGTAACCTTCATTTACAAGTTTGTATATGTTTCTGCAGTCTTGAAAAAGATAAATATTCTACCTCCCAGTTGAGCGTTTCGCAACCGACTCGGTTATCGATTATGTTCAATAATTAAAAGTCAAAAGGTTTCGCCTTCGCATTGTTTATGGGCAAAATAATTAAGTTTTATTTTACTCGTTCGCGTCACCGATAAATTGCGGTCCGGACTGAATCCACTATCGATTTCTCAATATGAACTTATTTTAATCTTTAATTTTGAGTACATTTGTGGTAGACATAAAGAAAATATTTTAACATGTTTATAAATTATTAAGATTAACCAGACAAACATAATATAATGCAATGTATAATATCCTAACTAATGCCATACTGGGACCGTGGGCGGACGTAGAACTTACTAACAAAGGAACGTCCCGTTGGTCTCCTGGCTTTGTAAAATAAAAAATATTATAAACACAGTGCAGGTTAACCTCTTAGGTGTTGTGCCTGCAGAATTATTCAGTTGCTACTCCAAGGAACAATAGGTGCAGCGATAATGACGGCTGCACTGCGCACAGTCGATCGGAGCGCGAGTTACGATGCTATAAATTTAACACCGTGCCCGTGACCCGCGCCCATTCGACGCATGCAACCGGCCCATGAAATAGGAGACTTATATTTAAACAAAACTATTTTTAAACAGCTCCCGTACCAGCGTTATTACCAACCGTATTGTTATTGCACTAATTCATATCTACAATATTATATCTAGCTGCTTGGTGTATAAAATTTGAACAATGGTAGCTCATTCCATGCAACCTTCGTTTACCATGAGTTGTATTTTATTGTTAAATGTTTGATAAATCTCTATAACTGTAAATACTTAAATTTATGCCTGGACGCATGCTTGGCTAGTGTTCAACACTGCAACTAGGACAAATGTGCATTGGACTCCATCGATAAACGGTGTGCTGGCAATCTCCATACTAGTTCGTGCGAATTTTACAAATGCGATGGAGTTCATTAATAAATTATACTAAAATTGTGTACGTGGTATTTCATACATATATAAAAAGGTAGTACATTTATTAGATACCTTAACCATTTGCAAATATGAAACAGTGATCTTGGTTTGAAAAACACTGTAGTTAGTTAGGAAACTTTTCACCTTAAACTTTAGTATCTTTAATTTTTTTCTAGCATTGTCTTGGTATGAGCAGGTAGAATTTACCATTAAGTGAATGTCGCACTAATCTCTTTGGTTAAAAGAATTAAAAAATAAGAATAAATGGCAGTTTTACTTAGTCTGTTTAAAACTAAATGCCGGTCGTCTCCCACAACACAACAATGCTCCTCTTAGTGTATTATTCAATGTCAGTGTAATGATGTATCTGAATACCAGACCTTAGTTCCACCTTCCCATGTTGTTGCTTATTGGCCATGACCGTCAGTTTCAATTAGGTATAATTATCTTCAATTTGTACTGCTACCAATGTTATGCGCCGCGCTCCAGCTGGATGTCTAATGCACTATGCAATTACTCTGCCTATACAAATTAAAGTCTACATTGCCTAACGATCGCGAAAGTTTACTTTGAAATATTAGTGATTGCTGACGCTGTAAATGCTTTTGCTATGGATGATTTCATACACCATGGGAACGTTTTATAAAAACGTTAAAGATATTTCATATAGGTCGTTCATCAGAACTTAAAGTTATTATTAATCTCTTAAATAATTACTCATTCACGACCCACGGCCAGATGTGTACCGACAACTGATCGAGATAAAATTTACGAGCTGATGGGATATATAAAAAAACTGCACATGTTTCTTGTTTAAAATAAAAAGAACATTATCTTGTCCAATTGCAAAGTTGCCAAGGAAGCAGTAGGCGACGCAGGCTGTCAATCTTTTCCTATAATAAACACACTTGCTCATGCTTTTTGCCAAATTCCATCTTATCTAGTAGGAGTCAACGCCTTCTCTGACAGCCGACACGGTCTCATGTCTAAGAAATAAATATATGTTTTCTCATTACTGTATAAAAATAAAATATTTCGTCGACTTATTGTTTTCCTGTGATCATGTGAAATTACTCGAATCACACACTTCCCGCGATTTCTCATTTCGCCACTTTTTATAAGACTTGTTAAACAAACACTTTTCCATATCCGTAAAATATGTATGTGGATTTTATTACCATTGCGTAGTAAAAATCTATTTTATACTTTAGTAACAGTAGTGCCCTAATTTCGATTGTGTCATGACTACCCTGTAGTGAGGACAATGCGTTACGCAATGCGTGCATTTGTAAGCGGCTCACGTCCGTACAACGGTCGCGTGGGGCGGCGCAGCGCCGTAACTCTGCGCCGGCGCATCCTCTCTGACCTATTTCACCGTACAATGTTGCATCAAATGGAAATTATACAATAAAGTTACTTTTAAATTGCTACCAACCAAATGTTTTTTTATGATTTACAACAATAAGAAAAACAAACTTATATCCGAATAAAGTGAATCGAAATCCATCCAGCTTTACGTAGACATAGAAAATCTTTATTGAAATAATTATTACTTTTTACATAAAAAAAGAAATCATAAAAAATTTGCTAAACATTTAACGTTGATTTAACATGTAAGTTTCCATCTTGTTTTTACTCTATGGTAAAAACCATAATTATGATTAGATTTTTTATTAGCAATATTTATAGACACAAAGTGTAATAAAATTCAAAAACGTATGAAATTTAATTTTGTGTAAAATATATTTTTGAAATAAATATCATTTAGTACAGCTACGAGCTAGCGAGAAATAAGTCTGAAATAATTGCTCTTTTTATTGTTTCAATAATATTGTCAGGGGTCAGTCCGTGCGTTGGTGTGTTAATTTCCTGTCAATCCCGAGCCACGTTGTTTACACAGGCCTGTAATAAAGAGCCTAACGTAAACTCCTAAAACAAACATCAATATTTCACATTAAGTTTGTTTCCTTGCGAAAAATAACTTGTGCTCTTGTAAGAAAACTCGTAAATACGCTCATAAAACACTGCCGGCTCCAATTATTACATTCCACTGACTTTAATCATGATTAATGCTCTTCATGTTATTCTGTATAATTAAAAATGGATACCATTCAAAACTTTAATTCAAATTTTATTAAAATTCAATTCTAACAAAATTATAATTTTCTCGCTGTAATAAAAAGTATGATAAAAGCTTTAAGTATGCGATAAAATACGTAAAACAGTAACACCAACAGCAAACTTAATGGAAGTAGAACGCAAGGAAATGTAGTCAAAACTATATTTTAATTTTTTACCGAAAGTAAAATATAAATTTATTGCAGTGGTATATGAAGAATTACCAGTGAACTGATTGCATTCGAACTTGCTCTCATATCACTAGTTCGATTCGTTAGTTGCATCACGTACATCATGTGGTATTAAATCAGGTTTTCAAAATGGCACACCAGAGAATTACTTAATATTAAAAATAAGACTTATTGTTATGAGTATTAGAGCTAATATTTCTTAGCTAAAATTTGCTGCAGCTCTTGCAATAGCACACAATGTAAGTGCAACGCGAGCGGCCTTCAAGCGAAAGTAAATCTAAAGTTCTGCTCCCAAAGACCACGATCACCTAACAACAGATCACATTGTCTAGGCAGCATTATGTAAGGTATCGCAATTGCGAGGAACGGTAACGTGGTTGCTTTGCAGGTCACATTAGTGCGAATGACATCAGTGACTGCCAAGCGCATAGGAGTCAACGAACAGGATTCAGGCATTGCGTATGCGATAGACGCAGCGTAGCCTTGACTTCCTCCTATAACTGAGCATGGCTTCCAGCCAGAAACATTCACTGACCTACTACTACTTCGGAATCCCGAGTCCTGTTCCTTTATTATAGGTATAAAAACATTTGAAGTTTACTCAAAGTAGTGCTTAGAAATAAATACCTTTTTAATTGCTAACAAGATACACTAAAATACAAACTTTTTGCTATAATTTGTAAAGCTTCCAATAATTTATTCCACAACCAACAAATTTCTCATAATAAACAAATAGCGTTTATTAAATATGTCCCCTTTTTAATACATTATGGACTTGTTTTGATAGTTTTGTCTAAGACGTTAATAATATGCTTGGAATGCACTACATTCACAACTACTTCTAGATGATAATTCCTTCGTCTGGCTTTTGTTAGGGCAAAAGAGGACTGACCAGTAGTGTGGCTATTAAAGACTATGCAGTCGGCGTGTTAACTCTGCCATTATCTTTTAATACCATCGCCTTCATTATTCGCAACATTTTTTGCAATGGCTCCGAGGCGCGGCAAGCTGGAATCGTCGACACGGGTTTGATAACCCGGAGACCTTGGTCTTAATTGCGCTTCAGCAGACCATTCCGCCGCGTCCACTTTTTTATACGCCTGCACATCGCTAGTAAAACACGACGACGCCGTCAACACGACCGTTTTCCATCGTGGCCCGAGTCAACGATACATCCTGCTAGACAGATCCTCTGCAATTTCGTCGGATTATCCTAAGTGCGCTCTACCGAGAAAGCAATGCTTAGTTATAAAGATCCTTTGCAAATCTTGCTCGATAAATCGCGTTCTTTATATTTTGTAACGTACAATGAGATGTGTTTAGATTTTGCGTGACTGTTTTTTTATGTACAATGTTCTACCGCTTAAGGTTAATTTCACATAGTGTTAAGTGACAATGAGGTTGTAACTGATACTTTTCAGCTCGCGGAGTCCGGATCCGCGAGCTCAGGGTCCAATGAAGCTTTTATTAACATGTGACGTCCTTGTTTCAGGTAAGGTACACACAATGCATCATAGAAAATATTATCTAATCAAGGTGATTCGTTATAAGTTATCTTTAACAAAAGGTATGACCAATTTTTTTTATGTAAGTTAATAATGACGCAAGCCAAGAAACTGATTATCATTGTACAATGTAGCAAGAAAAGTCTATTAATTACTAATATACCGATATGTATACTATTTCATACAAATCAATAACTTGACAAATTGACAATGAAAAATGTAAATGAAAAAATAAATACGGCTTTAACACAATTCGTTATTTTTTAACAATCATTTCGCCGCTGTTAACAGTAGGCTTTAGCTCAAGGTTACAAAATCAATTCATTGAATTCTTGTTAACACAACAAAATTGATCGATTCGTCTATTTGCTTAAACTGATTTATTTTATTCATTCAATACGAATTCTTCGTATCGATGACAAAAGCTGGAATTGATTGTAACAATTTGGACGAACTAAAAGCTTATTTAAAAAGAAAAAGTTATTAACTGTTCAAAAATTGTTACTACTAAATGTTATCGCAAATCCTTGAAAAGAATTCTCTGTATAGGTTATAATGTTATTAGAACAGATTGTAATTTATTTTATATATGTATTACAGTAATATTTAACATATTTCAAATTGTGTATAGACTTCTCCCTCGCCACAATTTATAATGGTTAAATTACATTTATGTGGTCAAATACAATTTGTTATTCATAAACACCATAAATATCCATTAAACTTGCTTTCATCATGTTAAAATATCCGGCGATAAATTCATAGCAAACGGTTAATTTTTTTCTGTTTATATTTCTATAAAGCTTATTCAGTGTTCGGTTTATATATCTGCTCTGTGGGGAATTCTACAAAAATAAAACATCGGCGTCGATGTACATGCAAAGGAATAAATAAACTTTTTTTTAAATAAGACTTTCTTAGAGAATGTGACACGGAGTGGGCGGACAAAAGAAACAATCTAGCATTTTGCTGCACGCACGACTCGCCGCCTTCACGATTATCTGAATGTTTTTTTTTAATTCGCAAGAAACAACTTATGCTACTTAACTTTATATACTTTAAAATATAATTTATTCAAAATCAGTAGAATTATTCAAATAACAACTTTATTTTCAAAATGTTATCCCATAGGTTCTGTTTATTTTTTGGTTTAATCCTATGAATTGAGTAGTTACCTGTTGTTTTATCTCCTAGAAGAATACGTTTGTATTATATTTATAAAAATGAAGTATTTTTTACTAATTTATTAGAATAAGGAAAAAAAATATCTCGTCAATTAAATTAAAATTAAAAAAAATATATTGTCTTTTTATAACTTCTTACTAAATAGAAAAATGAAAATGTACTGCGATGTGTGTTTTTTAAATTGACTGTTTTGTAATATATTATTCAAAATTATTTGAACGATGAATCGTTCTAATTCATATTATGTTTGTCTTGCTTATTTAAATTTTTCTAAAAAGAAGTGTAAAGAGAATTGAAATTAATTAATATACAATTACAGACAGAGCTTCTACAACACAGTTTCTTATAACACGATTTTTTTATAACACGAAAACAACATTGCTTTATCTTTATATAACTACTACACATTCTAAAAGGGAAGGAACAGGGAAGAAGCGTACCTATCTTTTTATACTAACCAGGATCTCGTAGAAGATAGTGACATACAACAGAACTTTTTCTAGAAACCGATCTACCGTTTTATAGAAGCATTACTTATTTTTAAGGTTTTCTTTTATTCAATTAACAGATATTTTTTTCGGTACGTATACAATATATAATACAATGCGGAAGCAATGTTAGCGGAGATTACTTCGCATTTCCAAAACACAGGCGGGTCAACGCTCCGAAACCACGTGATACGGTGACGAGATCCGTCGCTGTCTAACTTTGACTTTGATTCTGCTGCATAAATCTTTTAAATCTAACACAAGAAAAACCGATTTTCATTAAATAGCTTATCCCTCCTGAAACAGTTATGGTGAAACTACATTCCCTGCTTTTAAAATTTTTATGAAAACGTTTAACTATCTAAAAATTTTTTATAAACAGTTCGACACATTCGCTGGGTCGTTGTCATTTTTAACATCATGTAAAATTGTGGCAAAATGTTAGCCCACTGTGAATAAAAAAATCGTTCCCAATTTATTTTTCCTCATTTTGTATTAAATAAATACACTATTACAATAAATTATGAATACCTTTAATATCACTTTAATTAACTAAAGATTACATAAAAACTGAAGGATACAATTTATATGTACTATACATTTAACTCATGTTGTAAATATTATACATTAGTTTGAGACATAAAATGGAATTTGTTTGTGTTAGAATTAAGGTAGAATATGATACGGATTATAAAGATGATTGCTCCTATCGACCTGATGAGGGAGATAACCTAAATTCAATGTAGGCCGTCGTGCTAATATCATTTCGAGGTCAGAATCATATCACGTGTGACAGCGTTGCAGATTTCCTTTTCGGTATTATATTACGGTTTATCTTAATTTTATTTATTCATAGTTTGATGTTTTTAATTTAACGACTATAATAAAAAAAAGATATAACGCTACAATTATTCTTAGCAAAAATTAAGAATTACTCTACCCTTACTCAGTGAAATAAATGTACACTGTCAGTCTTGTAGGCAATTTGTCTTGTCAGATCACTGCATGGTCATAATATATAATGTTTTAACGGATTGTATACTGCGGATTAAATCTGGCAAGCACAGTGACCATTTTTTGGTACGTTGCTCAAAAACAAACAAAACACTTTCTCAAGTTCAAAAGTTGCGTAAGAAGCGAAGTTGATTTGATAAAGCGAGTAGAGTCGTTTCATAAATTTCACCGAGGGTGTTATCGGCGCGCTACGTTATGTCGCCGGTGACTTTGTGTGGCACGGCTGCGCGGCGGCGTGGCGCGGCCGGAGGGTACGCTGTCGCGGCGGGGAGGCGGCGCGGTGTGGCGGGGGCGGGGCGCAAGGCGTGACGTCACGCTCGACCGTGGCAGTGAGAGCGGCCGCGTCGCTTGTTCTGTATGTACTCCGTTGACGACGGTCGTGCGCGTGCAACGTGTTCGGTTTCTTGTCGCTGTCGGACGCGCCAATCTAACCAACATCAACGGGCAAACTTGTGTGAAGTGAACTTCATCTCACCTGTTACACGTATTGTATTGTGTAGTGTCTAGAAAAAGTTGTAAATGCAACAATAATAATATTATTGAGTGAAACTATTAAACCAGGTGGAGAAACTATTCGGTCATAATTCGATTTTAACGGCGAGTGGAATATTGCTTGTATAGCGTTCTGATAGTTTTGTGCGAGGCAAAAGTGAAGTGATAGTAGTACCGGAGGATGTCCGTCGGCGCTCGCGGCTCTGAGTGTGTGTGACGCGCTCGTCGACATGAGACGCCGCTGGTCTAACAACGGAGGCTTTCATTCGCTGCGAATGCTCGAGGAGAGTTCGTCCGAAGTGACTTCATCATCTGCTTTGGGCTTATCGCCGGCTATGGTTATGTCCCCGGAGTCGCTAGCCTCGCCGGAATATGGGGGGCTTGAGCTATGGGGATACGACGATGGGATTACATACAACACGGCTCAGTCTTTGCTTGGCAATACATGCAATATGCAGCAGCAACAACAGCAACAGCAGCCGACGCAACCCTTGCCATCGATGCCATTGCCGATGCCACCTACGACACCTAAATCTGAAAACGAATCAATTTCTTCAGGTCAGAGAACATATATTTTTACTTCAAAATGCATGAGCGTCATTGCGTTTAATTAGTTTAAATTACTTTTATAAAAAAAAAAATTAAACGGAACGTAGCGTGCGTTACTTACTTGCACGTGGTCGTTTCGACTTACATTTAGAATTGATTAATGGCCGCTTCAATCTATCTTCCCATAATGATTGTACCGTAAGATTCTCCGGGTTTGTTTACGTAAAAATTTGGCGGTAAGCTGCGCCTGGTGGTGCAGTGTGGAGGCCGAGAGGCGTTACGGCGCTGTCATCGACCTTTGGCCCGGATACCTTGACCGGGCGCCGCGGGCCGATGTCTCCTTGCCCCGTACACAATACACATAATCATAAACGTTTTGTTTACCTACATCTGTACTGACTATTGTTGCTTTTAAAACAATTGTGACCAGTTAGGATTTCGTTATTTTCAACCTTGTTTGCTCATAACACACTTTTTGCAGAAAAAGATTAACGCTAAACATTATTAATAAAGCGGCGCGAATTATTTGAATTATTGAACACAAAAGCATTTAAAACAAGTATCTAGTTCTCGCAGGATATAGTCCACGTAAAGTTATTTCCAGTAATGCAAACACTTCCACGTTCACATAAATCTAAGTTGGCGAACCCAAGCTACGAAGTTTTTGTGCATCTTGTATGACTAACCTTTGGTATGACTGATTGACTGTGGGCGACAAACAGCAATATATTTGACTATAAATTAAAGCATTCTTTGTAATATAAATAAAAAGTACTTGCTTACTCTTCTATTTAGGTACACCTATCAGATAGCGTGTATCTTGTTCCTCGGGTATGGAAACAAACTATCCCCTGGCCAACGTTTGTTTAGTGACCGCTAAATATCTAAGTACCTAGTAACATACTATGTGGGAGGATCACCATAGAATGAGTAATACTTATCGCGACGTAAGCGTTCAAGGTAATGGTGGAAAATTTACTTGAACTTCCCATCTGTATACACATGAACGTAATTAATATAAATTAGGACCTGATAATTCGGCACAGGTATGCGTATTAATGACAACAATTTTTTTTACACTTCGTTACGACTACGCTCATTATATTGTTTTGACATCTAAAATAAATAGTATGTACGTTAATGTATTAAAATGTTATATATAATGAGGATTATTCAGCGAATGTAGTATTTATATACAAATGAAAACTACTTTAGGAAAATGTTTATGAGTTTCGATATTACGAAAATAACTACTCCGATGAACACGAAAGCTTCCAAACACTTTCGTGTCGTACGCGTTGCGAGAGGCACAATACTTAATCTATCATCTGACGTCGGGGGAGCGCGAGGGAGGGCTAAAGAGAGGGGCCGCAGGGCCGCTCCCTCCCATTAACCAGCAACCATTCAATGACGGAGGAGATATCTATTTACACCACGATGAAAAGAAAATTTGATATCACGACTAATTAGTGACAAAATGCGTGTGTGATATTTATGATAAAATTAATAAATGTGCTGATTATGAATAAGTTTATTAATTTATTGTTAATTACCATGTCTTCTTTCTTTTATCGTTAACATTGTTTTAAAGTTTTATGTAAAAATATTTGATTTTTGGCGCAACGAGCGACGACAAACATTAATGAATTTGTTAAAGTTCATTTCCATTAAATTTTAGCAAAGAAAAAGTAGCGAAATAATTGCAACAGATAAGATAAAATTTAGTTTTTATTACGATACGTTCGAATCAAGTGTACAATTTAGATAAATAGTAATGAGACCTCAATTCGCAGTACCTGTCAGCTATGAACAAGGTATATTTTATCAAAAGTTACTTAAAAAGCGAACGCGCGGCGTGGCTGCTTACCTTTTAAGGTTGTCAACGCACCATGCACCATGTAAAGTAATACGGCATAAACAATTTTAAGCCTGCTGGATGCAACAGTTTCGACGAAGAGACCGGCCCGCCTGTCCGACCGGTTTAGAGACAACCACTGATGGTAAATCGCATCGACTGACAGTCAAACGTATAATATACACATTATACATTCAGGTGAAACTCGTCTCCACTACTTGAATGATCCAATTTTAATATTCAATATTTTAATTATGAAAGACAGCTTCTGTTAATGTCAAGTTACGTCACACTCTCGTTAAGACAAGGATAATTCTTCGAAAGGTAAAGTAAGAATGAAGTTCGTGGAACTGTGTTAAATACGATTCTCTTTTGATTCATCTCAATTTGTGTGAATGATCCATAAAGAATTTCTCTTAAAAAAACATTAAAAATACCAGTCTTTATCATTAATATATCATGAAGGTAAAACATATATTTCAAATGTTATAGATTTTATGTTTCAAGAGAGTGAATATTTGTTTAATGTAATTGGTTGAAACTCTAAAAATGTTTGAAGTGTTATGAGTATTTGTATGTTTGTTTATAGATCGTCTCAAACTTTGTAAATAGGAAAAGTCATGATGAATAATTTGTTTTTGTAAAAATACCTTGAGAATAAATAAAAATTATATTACTTTTTTTTATAGTTTAAAGCGGAAATTATAATTTAAAAGACATGTGTGAAAAGTTTCTTTTTACTTATTATTTGAATAGGTTCTGTAGTTTTTGTACTTCTGTACTGATCTGTGATATGGTGAGGAATGTTCGCCAAAAATACTTTAAAATGTCGGTGGCATGTTTGTACCAGTTCAGACCATATACACTCTTGTGTATATTTTAACAAATTCTTTAGAAAATATGCTTTCTCTAATCACAATTGATCTCTGATGCAGCCAAGCGACGAATTCACCTTCTTCGCACTTTAATAGACTTATTGTTTCATTACCAACTGTTCATTCATAACTTTCTAATAGAGTGAGCCTTCATACTTTCTCCTTATTAATAAGAAATTGAATATAAAAAGTAGATCTATTGTATGAATAGTGTTAGTTCTATTTTAAGAAATTGGTTCTGAAAATCTGACCATACAGTTATTCTACCTTTTTCGCTATTAAATTTATATAATACTTATTTCTTTATTGTTATTGCCGACACGTTTAGCAATTTTTTATTTAATTGAACTAACCAATGTCACAATTATGCAGCAAGTTTTTATTCCATCGTACTAACCTCAATCTTTAACAAACTGTGTTTTTAACTTATCTTGTTACTATACCGTTATTGGTGTTTAGTACTGTGTAGATTATTGGCGTAAGTATATTTATTTATAAAGTAGTTAATATAAAAATATTCTGTTGGGATTAATTATATTATTTATAATGGTCTGCTTCAACAGAATCCGATATGGACCTTTCATACATTTTTGGATAATTAGACTCTCCCCTTGATGCTTCCAAAAGATTTAATTATTTCATAACGGTATTTGATTGTGAATGAAACAGCTTAACGCCAGAACATTTTTCAGACATGATCATAATCCATATTTTAATAGTGACCCGCATCATGACGCTAACTAATGCGTCAATAAAAATTAATTTAAGTGATGGAGAATTAAAACTATCACAGATAACTTGTACGAACGTAATATATTTTGTAATACAACATGCGGGCATTTTTATTATTTTCAGCATATAAATAGACATGCCGAATGACACGAAAGCGACGTAGGTATGATATTTTTATTAAAACACGAACATAACTGATTTACGATAGTGTGCCGTCATATAGACTCTACCATTTCTTGATGACAAGCGGTATTGCCTCACGCCGCTTATTGTATCTAACGTGACCAATCGCGGGCATAGTTTCGTTGTCAGCACATTGCCAAATTGTGCCATGTTCAGTTATGTGTAGGGCATATTTTTGATCCCCACGGGCCCCACCTGATCCGAGGTGAACGTAACGGCGGACGCGCGGGGGCGCCAAGGTCACATCGGTTTTTTGACACCTCGCATTATAAATAGTAGCAAAGCGAGGCACCGCGCACTAGCACTAATTACAAGCTTTGTACTTTTCGACCATTTGGCCGGAAATTATTTGTTTCGCGCTTTGAATAATCATTAATTGTCGCATTGCAGCGGCGCGGGGGTTACGGACCGCGTTGAAGGTCCAGCGGCGGTTAGAGCCTCATTTGAAATTGATTTGCGTGTGATACAATAATAATGTACAAAAAAAGAAACCAATTAAAGTTTGTTTAAGAAAGTATACTGATTCAATTGTACACGCAAAGATATAATATTGAATTTACTCTGAAATAGCTTGTAACTACAATGAACGAGTATTTTAGTATTTATTTTTTGTTATACATGAAAAAACAAAAATTTATTATGAAATTTGTTACTTATACATTTGATTAACGACAAATGAATAATACCTGATTTGTTAAAAATGTATTTAACACAAACAATACACTAGATAAGATGGAGACGCGAAGAAAATCTTTATAACTAGTGTTAGCTAATGTTTCCGGTTGTTGGGTTTATAAAATTGAAATTAAAGCAAAAACACTATTCAATTGCACAATTAAAACAGATTTTTATTATACAATATTATATGTATGGCTGTTTCAAGTGAGAAACGCGATATCCTCCCGAGTAGGTACAATCGTGATTGATGATTCCTTAATCAAAGAGGTCGCCGACCCCACAGCGTGTTGAGAAAAGATAGCTTATGACTTCATCCGTTTTAAATAAAATAACTTATATAAGGAATAATTAATCAGTTTAACAATTCGAGCTCCACTTATTATTGACGTAATTTTATGTATCACCTATTTTGACACACTGAACAATTTAAGTAGTAAAATTTTAAGAAATTGCTGTAAAAGTTTATAAAAATTTTTCGGTTGGTATATATACTTTTATGAGAAGATCGGTTTATTATCTCTGCTTCACGGTATTTCACTAACAAAACCAATATTCGACATAAACAGCACAGACCCAATGGCAGTAACCAGCTGTCGCTTCGAACCAGTGCGAAGGGTTCAATTATTTTCATTATTACTATCGCTTAGATTTGCCAACCCTTTGGATAATCTAATGGTCAGTCAGACCCCTGCAGTTTCTAAGTTAACGCTTACATAGTAATAGTGCAGAAGTCAGACTACATAACAACCCCACTCCATGAATAAATTGGAAAAAAAAAAATTGGAAAATGTAGAAATTTTATATTCATTATATTTTGCGATTTTTTTCTCACTATAACTGCATGTACTTCGAGGATTGAGGAAACTGAGTGTGTTGTAGATATAAGATATGTAAACGTACAGAACCATTTACTCCGTCGATTTTCTAACAAAACGCTTGAAGTTAAATTGAGATAAGTTGTAAGTTAAATTCAAATCACCGAAGTTATTATTGTTAACCTCTGGAGTTCGTTGGCACACGTTGACACCAGAGTACAGGGCTATCCGTGTTTCATTAGACATTATCATGATTCGCTAAGACTTGCTTTATTCTTGTAAATGGCAAACATAAATAATTTCATTAGAAATGAATACACTGTGATCGTTCAGACTAAAAAATTGTTGGCACAATTTCCCATTTATTTTAAAGTTTTCCATCGCCTGTGAAACTTAAACTTTTGTCTTTTCAATAACTACAAATTGTTTAATAAATGCTTTATTTAAATTTTTCTGTAATATAAGCAGTTAAAGTTAGCCTTACGATAAATTTAAGTACACATTATTCATTATTCACGATGGCGAACGTTTTAAAGTTAAATACAGGATAGGTATAATTTACAGGTTAATGATTTTCATTAGTATTTGTGTTGTATAGAATGAGCAAGAAGATATTACTGTCATGTAAATAAATTTTTAATGATATTGAACATTAATTAAAAAGTGTTTTGTTAGAAGTATAAGCCGGTTTGTGTGTATACTGAGGCTCGTTGCTTTAAATTGCTTTTATAATGGGATAGTGGTTGTATTGTCCCATAGTTTTTCTTAGCGTGGCGTGTAGTGAGTCTAGGAAGAGGCATTGCGGCGGATATGCGGTCGGGCGGGCGTCTCGCTCCGGTGCGCGCGCGCCGCCATCGCATCGCGTCGCGTCGCGGCGCTCGTTACCTCCATTATCTCCGCCCGAGTCCGCCGCAAATACCGAGATGGTGCCTCGATATAAATCAAGTCTCAATTTCAACCAACACCGTACTCGGTATATCTATCCCTACGTAATGTATGTTTAACAATTCACCTCTATTTTTGCCATTATCATACATTTTACTGCATTAAAGTAATTGTATCTTGTACTAACACTTCACTTTTACATAATCTTCTAATGCTCACATTCTAT
>DWLS01002346.1:0-18350 GCA_018246255.1 Pachliopta kotzebuea | reverse complement strand
ATGTTACTATAAACAACACAACGTAGAGTAAGGTCCTAGACGAGACGATCAAAATTAACTAACGGCTAAAATATAAATATTGAAAATACTATGAAAGTAAAGCATTTATTGATCTGGTCACGTAAAGTATGATTATAATTGTTCTATCAGGATAATTATCATCAAATGGAAGAAAGGGATAGTCACAACGACATGACTCTAGCTAACGTGATGAGTATCTTAATGTAGCTATAAAAAAGTTAAACTTTTCCTTTTGTTAATATTTTAAAGAAGGCATGTATAATAACGAAACCTTTTTTATTTAATTTGTTTTCTATATTGTCTCCGTGATGGAGCTAACAATGAGTTTCTATTAATAGAAACTGTGTTAGTTTTGTTGAATGTCTAAATATTTTTCGGGAACCCTTTCATCTCATAAGCTTTTATTTATATAATGATATTTTGATTCGATTGGGGAGTTTGGTGGAGCACACTGGTAGCAGATATCGAACGAGCCCATTGTTGGAGGTGACAACTAAAAGCATTGTGCCAACCAGTACAATCGCACCATTACCGACTCCATTGTGACAATGTTAACATATCCTTATCTAGATCAAGAGCCATCTATTGTCCATCGGTGAAAACGTTTGTATAAGTATTTTGTCTTAAAATTTGTCGGTATTGTTAGATTTTTCACAATTGATATCTTTATCATAAAATTGCTCGTTAAACCAAAGATTTTACGGAGAAATCTTAGAACTACGTTTACAATGTCAATTAAACGTACGTCATGATTTTTTTTTGTATCGACTATCATATTTTATTAGTATCTTTAAATAAAATGTAACTATAGAAACACTTCTTAGTCGTCAAATTAGAGAAATTGATTAAATATCTAGTTACTGTTGGTATTTACAAATATATATATAAAAATATACATTTCTTTACATAAGCTCTATAGGAAGTACATGATTAATAAAACGAAAGTACACTTTACTTATAACAAACGCCTAAGCATATTTCAAAACTAAAGTAAGTCATATTCTCATTTAAATAACTACTTTAGTTACTACTTAAATAAATAAAACAAAGTCACAAAAAAATATCAGTTTTCAAAATTTTACTTTCGTAGTACCTCTACGACATGTCTGCTGAACTGCGAAAACCTCGTCTACGTACATGAATAAAAAGATTTCGCTTTCAGTAACTGTTAGCGCCGAAAATTGAAAGCTTGACCAAAGCTATTATTACAGGTTGTGTAGGGGAATGACGACGCGACATTGCCTTAGGTAAGCGGCTGCTGACCAGCCATCCATTGTTCTGCGACCATTACAATGACTGGTTAATGAGATCAGATCTATCCTTATACCAGACAAAAGATCCGCCCCCACCCATCCCCTTTATTTTATTAATTAATTCATTACAATAGAACCGAACCTGGACTTCAGGGAACTACTATATGTTGTTAGCGGTTTTCCTGTCATTAATCTATTGAGCTTGTATTACAAAGATGAAAAACAGAACAATTAAACAAAACTTTTCGATGTATTTATTCATTGTACGAATATTAAAAATAAAATGTATTTGAAATTTTTTCAGTTACTTAGCAAAATTTAAATCGTAGTAGGTACAACTCAGGAACAATGAGGTCTCCTCCAACAAAATAGAAATCCGCTTTTAGCATATGAATAAAGTGGACAAAGAACCCCTTCTGCGTACTGCAAAATTTTATTAATCGTTCTTAGAGAAAGGGCGCCTTGAATACGTACCAAATATCTTTTTAATTTATGCGATGCGGTGATAAAGATAAAAGAAAACATTGTTTAATGTGACAATGTAGTTAGATTAATTATTAAATATTGCTTTAAATAATATAGTTCCTATTTTAATTATTTATAACCCACTGAATCGTACATTAACTAGAAACTGCAAGACATTTAATGTAACAGTTTAATAACTGAAAAAATATAAACAAAACAGGCCCAATGACTGCAATATATTGCGAAACTGCAAAATTTCGGTTTACATCAATTGCTAATAGCGGTTATAGAAAATATGAAAAGATATTCTTTTATCTTTCAATTGAAATGAACAAACTGAATGAAATTAAAAAATATTTCTATGTGAGACAACAAATTCAAGCTTTATTTAGTTTGATAGCGTAATACAATCATATATACTACGTAGCAAACAATTCCGCAAGAGCATATCTATCATACACATCGAATTTTCAAAACGCATCAGTTAATAGAATGAATGAAAGGGCCGCGATTCAAATTTAATATGAAAATGTAACGGTGAAAGATTGAATTTTGATGCGTCGGTGAGAGTCTGTGAGATTTGCGGGCCGCAGCCGGGGGCCGCCCCATTCATGCCCACCCGACCGGACACCATGCAGCCAGTCCGAATATGAACTAGCCGCTGCTAATATATAGAATGCATCTAATTTTCCTAAGAAATGTCTATACGTAACATAATAATAATATTTATTGGCGAGTATACCAAATGAATCTATTTTGTGTAAGAAAATGTTCAGATTAAAAATACCTTTTTACAAATATTACTTATTGTAAGTATATCTCGTTATTGGAGATCGTCTAGATAGGTACCACCTCTGACCCCGGGTCGGACGACAAATACGAAAGGGTCTCGTATTTTGTCGTAGCACGCGGTGGGTGCTGCGGAGAGTAACAGCTCTCCCTAGGATGTGCTCAGCTGCAGTGCAGGTAAGCACCGATGAGTTCTATAGGAGATCCCAGGTTCTTCTACAATGCACCAAAGATGACCACCGAGGGGGTTTTTGTAAGTATAAATCCTACATAACCCTGACTTCCCCCTCAAGGAGCAGGGTATCTCTTGAAGATTTCCCCCATGACAAAAAAGAGGTAGATACTACCGCTAATCCTACTTCTGCTGCCAAACAATACTGTGTAAACATTTCTTTGTTCCGGTTTGAAGGATGCTTTCAGTTAGTAAAATTACTGGGGTAATGAAACTTAATACCTTATGCCTCAACGCGACAAGCGCAATGTTGTGCTGTGTATACCATCTTAACCAGCGCTACGTTGTTATGGGCAAAGGTATCGCTTACCCCCACGGGTATAACTTTGCTCGTCTCGTCGTCTTGTTGTATATAAAAAGACTGTCAAAGTGGGTACCACCGCAGCTCGTGCTTCTAAGGCCAAACAGTACTTTGTAAACATTACTATGTTCTGGTTCAAAGCGGGTTGTGGCTAAAGAAATTACTAGGGTTACGAAACTTAACTTCTTAGGTTTCAACGCGATGCCCACAATGAGGTGCTGCATGTATCATCCTAACTAGCGCCACGATGTTATGGGCAGACATATCAATTACCATCAAGTGAAGAGCTTGGACGTATCGTCAAAATAAAATGTAAGTGAAACTCTAACAGAAACAGGTTTTCGTTAAATTAAATTTTCCTCATCCTTTAATACAACTAATTTTCGGGATTTCATTGCGTTTATATCCTCGTGACCCCCGTGTCGACACTTCCCCTCGTGACTACGGCTGTTGCAATACGGCCGAAAAGTAAGGATAATAAAATAAAGAAAAGACTATTAAATAAATGGAATAAAATTCATAAAATTAGTTTTATTGAATGCCTAATAATATAGGTAAATAAAAAATAATGTTCTTGACTTTTTTTCTATACTTAATTTAGAGTTTTATGACACCGAATAATATCTGCTTTCATACTTAAGGCAGAGTAATTCTCTTTATATTTCTTTGGCCAAGATCTCTAATACAAAATACGTATTTTCATGTTTATGTACATAACTATGGTTTTATTTAAACATGTATTTATAGTAATCTCTTACTGTAGCCTTTAAAGTAAAGATGATAATTATGATCTCCAAATTTCGGAGAGACAAGGCGCATTAAGAAGAAAACAGTTTTAAAACCATTTTCAAGAAGTATCAATAATTTTTAATTTCAACGAAGGTAAAAAAGTAAAAAAAAAATTGAGAATTATATTTATAAGTACATAAATAAAAACACTTTACATGATAAAGAATTAGCGGCTTCAGGCTCTGCAGAAATTAAGGAGCGTAAGATCAAAGGTCTACGATGTTAGGGACGGTGCCCTCTCTTGACAGATAACGAACTCATTCTCCTCACAAGGGACCAAATGACCTAACCCTATATGCCCCGGGTAAAAAGAAATGATAGTAGTACAACGTAACAACGATTGTAAATATTATAAAAACACTTATTAAATAAACATACATGTCCTTGTAAAGCACTAGCCTTCTGTAAGGTTTACTTTTAGTTGCTACGATTCTGACTTCGCCACTAACCATTCTATAAGGGTCTCGTCGTCGCATATTAAACTTCCCAAAGTCAAGAATATCCATAATATTTACGTTAAAATTGTATTAAATATAAAGCATCGTTATATTTGATTATTTACATAATAATGAATGTATCTATAACACCGAATCAAAAACACTATTTACTCTAAGAAATTAAGCTGATTTTAGATAAAAGCTTAATATCAATCCAGTTATAGTGTTTAAATAAAATATTTTAATAAAATTAGGATTTGTCTTGGAATTGTAATATTTAGCTGTAATCTCATCATCATCATTTCAATCGATGTATGTCCTCTTCTGGACCTAGGACGTTTGTAGTGCCACCGGTGAGTTCCTCAGGAGATCCCGGGGCCTTCTACAATGCACTAAGGATGACCATCGAGGGATTTTAGTGGGTATAAATCCCCCATAACCTTGACTTCTCCCCCAAGAAGCAGGGTATCTTTTGTGAATATCCCCAGCGATAAAAAAAGGACGCTTGTAGTGCATTATCCAAAATACAGACTTATAATGTTTAAGTTCATTAAGTCCCAGCAATTCATTTTATGCTAGAGCTTACGTTAAATATTAATATATTTAGCGGTAGTAGAAAAGATTCAGTGTGTCCTACTCCATGGACCGATATTGTTGGTTCCCTTTGGCAGCACCGAAGACCAAGCCACTCCTGGCTCTCTGTCATATCAGCCAGTTTGGTAGAGTTTCTGACATATTACGCTCTTGATATAGTATAAAATTAGCAATAACTAATTATAGTTTTTTGAGTATATTGGAGAAATTAAGTAATACTTCGGTTTACTGTTATCCCAGCAGAACATTCCGTCTTAAGCTAATGGAAAGATCTCCTTGTTATACATTTCTAGTACATTTGTTTTTACTTATTTAAAAAATAAAAATGGTGTGCAATTGATGTTCAAATATGGTATACGTAATTTTTACGAACGGTTTGTAACATGACCCAGTGGGAAGGTGGACCCAGGAGCGAGGCGATATAGCGCGCCCGCTCACACCGCAAGGCCGTGATAGCATGTCAAGTTCGTAGCTGCCACCACGTACATATTTCGCTAAAGCGCCGCTACAGTAACAATAATGGCTCAGTCCCCATTGTTTGGGCCCGTGGCACATTACGCTTTTGTCTCTGCCCTCTCCCGTTCCTCACAATGCGGCCAGGAAACAAGTGAGCCTTTATTTCGCCTCTTTTTGTCTCGGAGTATCGCTGCTTATTGTCTTCATTCGATTGTTCGGAGCTCTTCAGAGGGCACATTGTTGTGGACTCCGTTGTTAGTGCTGAGCTTGCGGATGTGCAATGTTCTAAGTGTCGTTTGAATTTTCATACGAATCGTCATACGTACTTCTTTACAATTTATATTTCACCTTTTGTTATCCTCTTCATTTGTATGTTTACGTAACCCTATAAATGTTATAATTTATAAATAAATTATAAACGTTAGAGATTTAATTATCATATAGTTTTAATGATTTTTAAGATGTCTTAAGGTACGTTATTTTGTTGAAGGTTTATGTCATAGTTAAGTTAGTCGGAGATAATTGCTGCAATATTTCGCCGCCCACGATCACTTTTAAACGTCGACGGTACTATTGCTATCTCCTCGCGTCTTTATCTGCGAATGATACAAGCTACAGCAGCGTCTCCTCTAGTTAGCATTGTTCGCGCGGCTCTATTGTATAGGTTGCTTTGTTCAGGCACGCCCCGTTTTTTCCTTTTCGCTTTCGAAGCGATGCGATGTAGAGCCTGAAAAACTAAGGGTTACAAGGGTTGCCCGTTGTATTATTCAAGTAATTGCCTTTCATTTTTTTTCAAAAACAAAATTGTAGAACAAGCGATATCATTGTATGAATGTTGGCTATTCAGCATTATTTGGCATTTTATATTAAATATTGAATGGAAAGTGTTTCTGAAAGAGTGCATCATACAGCAACAGAATGTTAAATACGCCACTGTGAGAATTGTTAAATATTCACTAGCGTCGAGAGCTCTTTACAAAATCGCCCCCACTGCGTGTCCCTTTCCACGAAGCGCCATTCATATTTCCCGCGTTTTCCATACACAATATTGCGACTTTGTGAGGCTGCACGGTTCTCAAGTCTCCAAATAGTCCATTGACGAGAGCCGAGCAAACTCGCTATAGCGAATTAACACTATTCATGAGAAGTTTTGAAAGAGGACTGCTCTCATACAATTTGGTGGCATTCATAAAGATTCACTCCTTAGCCGGCTTGCTGAATAGCTTTATGGAAAATGTTCTATATTTTAGTTGGAGCGCAAGCGTAGATCTAATTTTTTAAAATGGTCTTTCCCACAGTTTAAAATTTATCCTCCTTCCGAATTTCTTTGCTATATTTTGTACTTTGTAACTCATCGCTAAAATAAACGCCGTACTCTGCGTCTGTTAGTCTGTTGCAGGTGATGATATACCATCATTGAGATAAACTAAAATCTATTTAATATATTTTGTATTTTATCCCGCTTTGTCATTGCTTATTACACGAAAAAAAATTAAATACGTGTTACCTTATGTTTGATTAAAATACATTTTACACAATCTTACCGTTAATTAGTAGTCTTGATAATATAGAAGTAGGTAATCTAAAACGAATTATTTTAATTTCTGACAATTAAGTCCTTGTTCGCACCTTCGCAGCACTTGACAAAAGTAATAACATGGTTACTTGACGCATTCTCAACCAGTCTTTATTTATAACACCAAATTACTGCGCCATTAGCTAACCCTCGACTAGATGAGGCAAGGAACAATTACCGCGGCGACAATGGTGCGCTCGCATTGTAAGGCTATCGTTCTAGAAACAGTTGTTCCAGGCGCCACTGAAAGAATGCTCAGCGGAGCGGACCGTGGAACAAAAGGTGGCCCAATTGTGTTACCAGTCAGCCACTTTTTGTTCACCGCCGAATAGGAAAACATGTACAATAGAAAACTGATGTTATTATACGCCGATAAAAAGAAATATAAACACGTATTTCCTTCATTTCATCTATATAACAGAACTTCCAAATATTATGTTCGAAGCTATAAAACTGCGATTTAGTTCTATTGTTTTAAACAAACCAAAACGTGTACTCTAGTAGTAGGTGTCAAGTGTAATACTTACCATCGGGTGAACGCCTTGCGAGTATCGTCAAATAAAAAACCTAAAAGTAAATTTTATTAATCATCATGATCCGATTGAACTCCACTACTGGATACAACCATCCCCCAATAACTGAAGGATTTGGGCCATCTCCCATTGCACTGGCCCAATAAGCGGTGGTGAGTCAGAGCATCGGTTGTTGATTAGCAGGGTGCACCATGCGCCGATGAGGTTGGCTTGGATTCCGTGAGTTGTTGTGTGTGATCCCTTACAGTCTCTTATATTTTATTATTCTACTTTATATAAATACATCGAATAGTTTTTTCAATACAAATCGAAGAAGCGAAGCGAAGCTAATAATAAAAACACCAGGGACTCTATAGTAATCTTTTGGTTAGCTACTGAATAGTGTTAATTTACTTCTGAATTGGCACAACTCTCGAGTGTGAGATTTCAATAGCAGATTCAGTCTACATAACAGATTCTAAATTGTATATGGAAAATGTGGAAAACATAAATGGGGGCTGCGGAAAGCGATTCGAAAGGAGGGTGATTTTCTGAAGGCTTCAACTGTTTTCAATGCGTTACTGTTTAACATTGCTCATTGAGCGATATTTTCTGTTTCCTTTAGAAAACTCAGAGCTTTTATATATATGTACATTGAAGAGTGTAAATACAAAAATCTCAGTGTAACATATTTTTCATTTCATAATGTTGGGATATTTGGATACTTTGATTATTTTATATATAATATTTGCATATCTTTTAACGTAACTGTCGTGTCCATTTCTTCTAATATTCAGAACGATTAATAATTACAACATTTTTCTCCTCACGAATCTTGTCTATGGAATCGCACTAAAAGAATATTAGATGTCAAAAAAAAATATTTTAATTACTATCCAAATATTTAGTTACCGCAATAAATTGTGAAAAAATATTAAGTAAAAGTTAACTGTAATATAGTGCAGTAAAATAATTTAAAAAATCTATTCAAAGTCAGTAGAGAACACACATATGGTTCGTAGAAAGATCACATATTTATAAATAAATTCTATAACCTTCGATCTTTACCTTAATGTTTTTGATTATATTTTCTCTATGTGCATTAACTTACTATAACTATTAAAATACTATAATTTAACGGATTTCTCCGCATTTATTAAACTTTTGATTACCTTCCCTTTTTTATTGATTTTTTAGTAAAAATTATATATAAACTGGGTATTTAATTTGTTGAGAAACCAAGCAATTGTTTTGAGCGAATGTGATATAAAAGTTTATATTCTAATTTTTTTAAGGGATATTTGTGTGTGTTAATTTTATAACATCACCCCGATCACGAATAAATGCTCACTTTTCCTTAGAAAGTTACTTTTTGGGAAGAGAAGTTTTACTACTAAGCTATAATATATTGCATAAAATTACATGCATATTTCCTGTTGCAAGGACTTTATTATCTTAAAGGCAAACAACAACAGTAACACTTTATAAACATTACAGCATTGTTTGTGTCCGTGAACATATTTCAGCCATAGTATTCTGGACGTGTACGTTTTATCGTCCGCAGTCTCCTTGTGACTAAAGATCGCGTGAAATTTAGGGCAATTGTTAGGCTACCGTCGATAAAAAAAAATTTATATTAATTCTGAATGTAATTCGACACACGTCATGAATGTAGCACTGATGAGTAGCGGATATAAGGATACGCCACCGCCTTCATCTCCGCGGACTGGGAATGTCAATTGGTGTGAAAGAAAACGTGAGGGTAATCACCAACCCCTGCCAGCCATGAATTTCGCTCTATTCAATACAATATTACCAGTATATCATCTTTATGCTGAAATAGAATATTGGAATAGACTGCCAGAGTATTTTAATCAAGATATTATATGGGAATCTTTATTAGAAATTCGAGTACAGTTCTAAATTAGTGAAATTTGCTATGAAAGACTATTTACTCTCTTTAAATACGTTAAACTCTTTTTATATAAGCAATAATAAAATTATTAAAATTTTATAAAAAATGGAAATATTTAGCACAAAATAATAAGTTTGTTACGAGTGTTATTTTTTCATTATTATTAATAAGATACTACCGGTTAAAGAATGAGTGTGCGTGAAACATACTTTAAATAAATAAAATTATCCGAAACATGTAAATAAAATCAGACTGGGATATATTATCTATTTCATAAAACAGTTAATTCTAATAAAATGAAGTTCGGTTACAATCTATAACATCCATTAATAATATTTTTTTTCTTAACCCTCATTTCTCTTTGAACTTATTAAAGTATTGCAAAATTAAAAACTTTTGCTAATTCTTTCAAAGGGTAAGATAACGTATAAATAATTCTTTACTATTAATTACAAACTCTCATACTTGTAAGGAAAAAATTTAAACGTCCAGAATATAACTATTTTTCAGATTTTATGTAAAAAGTAATTTTTATCTAACAGTAATTTTATATAATATTTTTAACCGTTTTTAATACCCTTGTCAACTATCAATTACTATTATTTCTGGTGTAGTTACATACTTTATCGTATTTCTACTGAAAATTTTATAACCATCTTAAATACATTGGTTAGAGAAATATTTACAGGATCAGAGAAAGTAGAATAATTTTAAATGGGTTTTTTAAATCTTTTATAGATTTATTGAAATTTTAATTATTTAAACCATTTCATTCTCTCAGTTTAACCTGAAGATAGTGATAAATATTTTAAAAGAGACAAATGTACATTTAAATTATCCAACAATAGAGTCAAAATCGCGTCTTTATTTCGCCGTGGAGAACGACGGTCTGTGGAAATTGTAATTTCTTTGATTCCCGACCATTGTGCAACTGATAAAAGCGACACTTTTCGCTCCCATCTGAATGAATACACCCATTATACCGGCACAAAAGTGGATATTCCAAACAAAAACATCATTGCCTTCATAATAGAGCCAGTATAAAAACATTTCAGAATGCACAGACTCCAGCGAAATTATTTTGAATTAAATTAGTTGTAATTAAAATGTAAAACATGAACGTACACCATTTAAAAATTTTATTGAGGACTTATTATTATAGATGAGATGTGCAATAAAATAAACGTTATTATAGTATTTAATTATAAACTGGTGGTTAATTAAAGCACGAACGCAGGCCCTATTGAAGCCGACGTATAGTAGTGTGCAAACTTTATTCTGTTACTGTGTGTGCAGTTTGAAAGGTGTTTTAGCTAGTAAATTTACTGGGGAAACGAGACTTAACATTTTGTGTCCCAAGACGATGAGCATGATGTGGTATATATCATCCTGACTAGCATCACGTTGCTTTGGCAGGTGCATTACTTATCATCACCTGAAGCACTTGTCGATTAAAAAAAATATTTATAATTAAACTCGATAGACTTCTATTATATTTTCTTAGAATTCTCTCTATTACAGAAACGGTGAATCATCTTGTATTTTTTTATTGAACACAATGACGGGAAGAGAACGTTCACCTGATGGTAAGTGATACGTCTACCAATAGCATTGAGGCGTTATAACATGATCTCTGGTAATTGAAATTAACTTAAATAATAATCTTAAAGACTCACGTTTACAAAATGGGTAAGAGCTATTCATTAATACCAAGCTCTAAATGTGGAGGTGTTGTTGCGGTTATCAATCCCCTTTAAGCTTCTTGTATCACATCTTAAGGACGTCAATATTTAAAAAAAAATTCAAGCGTCGTCCAGAACATTTTAGAAAAAAAAGAAAAGCTTTTGAATAGCTGACCATGGCTAATAACGGTACACTGTTTTTTGGATTAGTAGTAAATTATACCCAAAAAAGAAGAAGACCCTATCTAGAGGCCGGAAAATGCTAAGTAGAAGTAAAATAGATCATAGATAACGAATATTTCTACAAAAGAAAATATTACAGAGAAAAATTTTAATTTTTCATTAATTTCTCCATTAGTTGTACATTAAATATTATGATATAAATATAATGAATTAACACAAATTTTGTCAACATAAAAAAGTTAAGTATTATTTTAAGAAAACTATTTATTTTTCTAAGTACCTTTTAAACCTAGTGACAGTAAAAGATTAAATGCCCGTGGAAATATTGTAATGATAACAGTAGAATAAAATATATGAGAGTAAATAAGAATAATAGTAAATATCTGATTACCTATTTTCTGTAATTTTGGTATCAACGCTATCTTATTTAAACATAGTACTACATAGCTTCTTCTAAGAAAAAGTAGATGGCGTTTTGATAAACAGGAGCAAACGGAACTTACATTAGTTTTTCGTTTTGACGCTAGATGGCGTGAAATCCAATTAAATTGTGCTTGTCAACAATGCGTCCATTTTGTCGATGATGACCTTCTACCTCCGCATATTATTGATTAATTTAAAAATAGTTTCAACAAGAGTGTAATGTTTTAACATGTTATAAGTATCAATAAACTAAATTAAATTCAATCAACCAAGGTATAAGAGGTTATAACTTGATAAGAAGATAGATTAGAGATAACAAAAAATAACAGTGCGTCACAATGCAGTTATTTTTTCTTAACGATATCTAATATTTTGAAATATACCTTCTATAAATTAGTTATTTATTGAGTAGATATTATATATTTTAATGCCCATTTTAAAAGTAAGTACGTATAGACATGAATGCAAAAGATGTTTTTTTTTTAAAATAGACAAAAAATTAAAAAAAATTGGAAATACAATATACTTATTGAAAAGGGTAATAAATTGAATTTAAACAATTTTTTTTTTAAAATATGAATATATTTTTCACATAACATCGAAAGTAGTCTAGCTCGGCTTTAACTAAGCCAAAATTTAAATGGCTTGTTAGATAAATAGATCTTTATAATGTTAATATTATGGAATACAAACTGATTGATTTTTTTACAAACTTTGACTGAAATCTAAATTTTCTACTGAAAAATAATTCATTTAAATTTCATTCAAATTAACTTACAAACTACGCGATATCTCAATTGGTCTTGTTTAAAATTAATAATTGTCGTTTTTCATTCTGTTAACAAAATATATGCTTTGAAAAATTTTACTTAGATATGTAAATTTTTATTTGCCTCGGAACTGTTAACTTACGGGACTTAGGCATCGAAAGAATAGAAATTTAAAATCTTTACCTATTTAATACAAAACTTTGAATATAAAACCTATAAAATTGAATAGAACTTAAAAATTTTATTTACTGACCTGAAAATACACGTAATGAAATGATTGTCATTGGTTTGATGGATATTTATTATTAGTCATGGGTATACACATTATATATTAGCGTATCTTCCTAAAGTGCGACATCCTAGTGTGTAGTATATATTATCTATGTAGAGCTGGCGAGGTGCCCAGAAACGTTACGCCACTGAAAGTGTTGTAAAATATCATAAGCAATGAAAAACACTGCTTCAATTTTGTCCTTGCACAATTCGAGTTGTTTACAGAAAGATGTAGAAATAAAGTCAAGTGTGAGTTTTATTTATACATTCACAAGCAGATGTATAAAAATATCACTTACTACTATTTTAATAATAGAACATTTTTATTAGTAACCGTCGATTATAAATGTTAGCGGTTATAAATATATACAGATATATTATAAAAAAATGAAACGATATAGATTACATATAAAAATATTTTATTAAAAACATTTTGGTAACATTTAATAAGAACACTTAGGTAAAAATAAATCGACCTCAAAATGATTTCAAAAGAACAGCCTGGACTGGAAGTTCACGGAGGAAAGCCGGAACAGCAAAAACTAAAATAAATAAAAACAATGATAACACTCTAGGCAGACATGTCTAATTGACAACCAGAATTAAGGCATCGCAAGAATAATTATTTAAGTACGATAAAATACCTACGGCTATTATTATAATTACAACAAATAAACGCCTAGTGTCTATCGTTCAGTTGTGTACCGCGGCTGTCGTTGGGCGACGAGGGGTCGAGGGGTCGAGGGGGCGAAGGCGCAGGGGGCGCAGGCCCCACGCGCGAGCGCTCTCTTGGCATGAGACTTACCATCGAGTATTTTGCCACTAACATTACTTCACTTCAATTCACACACGAGACGACATGTCGCTTGCCCACTACGCCGTAAATATACACTACTAAATTACTAAAACATCCCAATTATACGAAGCTATGTTAAAATTTTACCTAACTAATAATAATATTAACATCTTCGGCTAATTTTGATACTAGAATGATAAAACATCATCTCATATTGTACTCTTAACATTACGCTGGATTAAATTATAAATGTGAGGAATTGAACATGTTATACATAATATTGCAAGCATTACTGAGATTGTGCACGTTACGTGAATCGTTTACAGTTAATAACTTATGGAAACTTAATTATTTAAGGAAGATAACGATTGATCACGCTGAAGTCGATAGGGACGGGGCGGAACTCGGGCCCGGGGGTCCGCGCCCCCACAAACAGCTACATCAAAGGAACAGTCAAAGATTAAATTACGAGCATTGGCACTTCAATATTAAATCTTAATTACACTCTTGAAATAGCACTGCATATCAATAACCAACTTAAAAACTAAATTCAGATCAGTCATTTATGATATCACATCAAAATAAACAGGGAAATACATAACGTGAAAATCGAATGGATATACTATACAATACATATATTATATTCTTTTCAAAAGAGGTATTAATTTTCTTAAGGGTTACTAAAATATTGAGCTCTGCGCCGCGCGCGGACGCACTATATCACCATAATACGAGAACAACATTGAACCAATAAGTTTTGGTACTTGGAGTCTGTCTCCGAGTTATTTCTATTTCGCTAAACCTACATAATGCTTATCAGATATATGTAATACACACTGGGCTAGCGACCGTTTGCACCGCGGTGGTGGCGCTGTGGTGCGGTGGTCGCAACGCCTAGGCAAAAAACCCTTCGTCCTTATACAATTTTCATTATAAAAATACTGTCATTTGACTACAGTTCAATGAGAAAAAATATTTATTATAAATATATGAATGAACAATAGATATAATACAACAGATAATAGTTTAATAATATCATGTATAATGATTTGACTAAACAAAATAAAATGCATAAAATTGAAATGATTTAAACGTTATAAAATTACTTAAAGACCACCTTAGTTATTGGAAGGTACTTAAAAATTGATTTTGGGAAAAAAATAATAATAATAATAATTCAAATAAATAGCACAACAACCAAAATATTTGGCAATGTGAATTAAACATTAACAATTACTATCCTCTGCCGCTAACTTAAAAAAAAAATCTGGAATGCAAATATTGCATCGCACCTCGGCCTCTTAGTTTGCATAGGCAGAGGCGGCCAGCGGTCGGCCGCGGTCGCAGGGGGCCCAACTCGGACTAAAACTAAAGACACAACAATAGCTATCTAAAAAAAAAAAACTGTGCGTATCGCTCCAAATACATCCCTTTGAACTACATTCGATCGAAGCTTTGTCATATTATTAAAGTTAAAACTAAAAATTAACCTGAATGCAACAATTGGATTTCAATAATATAACCCATAACAACCATTTAGTGAGTGTGACTTTTGATTATAGCACATTGCGAAGGCACATCTAAACACTTAAAGTGTAGAAAGCCTGTGTCCTAGCATGGGAATGATGATTGCCGATAGGTTGCAATGTATAATTCTTAGCTGCATTCTGAGATCCGTGCCGTATGTTCATGTTCAGTCGCGACCTACTGAAAAACTATAAATAAATATATAAATAAATTGCGTTGTTAATCAACATCTAATGATCATAGCCCGGTTTTGTTTGATTACTTGACCATAAACGCAAATCTGCTGTAATGACTAAAGATAAAGCGCTTGATAAAATGCAATGTAAATTTAGACCCTGAGAAGTGAGAAATTCATTTGTGAAAGTGAACCCGGCTATTGGAAATTATAAAATTCAAACTAATGGATGTTGGTCCCTTCCAAAAATTTGCCATACCTTTAGCGAGCTCCGTATATAAATGAAAATTTTGAAAACTACATACTGTATTGTCACATATCAACATTTTTTTTTATAAAAATAACTTTGTGGGAAATATTTCAACATTTACGTGTACAAATACTCCAGTTCAAATTTAAAGCTGATCACAACATAGCAGAACTAAAGTTGCACAAAAGGACAGTATCAATTATTATTATAGTTAGTGTGTTATACATTACTTACACATAATCGAAGAGACTCACACTATTAAATATCTTGACTAAAATTAAGAGACCATAGATATTACATTTTAAACATGCATTTACATAGAGATATTGCCTGTCTGTCAACCACACTATAATTTCACTAGAACCCCAGCACCTGGGCACATCAATGACTCAAACGTTTTAAAACGGTCTGTAACAACTACTAATACCTTAGAATATCTAATCACTGCAAAAATTTGTGATGATATGCACTGATAACCCACTTTGACTATGTTCAGTTATGGGCTTGTCATATAAATTAAATGAGTCATTTATTTAAAAGCTTTCTTTAAAATTTGATAGGAATTTGATTTTAGGGCAATGCACATCAAGATCATGTTTAGATTATGTCATCACTATCATTATGTAATGCTCGGACGGTAAATCCAACAATCATAATTAGACCTTAAAATTAACCTATAGCTTGGCTTTAAATTCGTGCCATCTCATCAAAATCATAACTTATTTAAACATCCAAGAAGCAGCCTTTTGGTTTAAACAATTACGATCCTATTGAATAATGACTGTGGAATATATTAAAATCATTATATCTAGAGCCTAATGAATATTATAAAACAATATTTAAATAATAACTATTACATGTAATGGTGGGAAATACTAACTCATGATCAAATAAGTAAATGTCTATAGTTTAAATATTGCTTTAAATTGATTTCTTTTTTGGGCACAAAATCCAATAATTGATGTCATCAACCAATTGTTTTTACATTAAACACAAATTGTGTAGATTAACAATTCATAGATAATATATTAAGAATATTAAAACGAATAGATTCTTTGGATAACAAATTATTAACAATTCTAAAAGGAACTAAGTATAGCATATTATATTATTAAGAAGATTTATTCAATTCATACAAATAATTATTGTTCTATTGATGGAAGAGTAAGTTTTAATCCAGTCATTTAGGAAGGAAAATGCCAATATATATATTTAATCTTATTCTTATGGCATTGTTTGTTGTATAACATATTAATTAAGCCTAACTGTATCACACAAATAAGTTAAAACGAAAATATTTTTTTATCGTCGCACATTTCACAGAATTCATCTAAAATTGTTTAAATTAAGATCACAGTATTAAGTCACTTTCAAAATGTAAAATCTACGAAATACGCGGGACGATAACCACAAAAATATTCCACAGTCATCAGTAGAACTGGGCCACAGCAGTGCGGCACAGTGACAGAAAAATATTAATACAATGTCAATAAATCAACAACTCAATCCCGAGAGAAGGAACTGCAGTGATTTGGTCAAATTAATAGTTTAATATTATTCAAACATCTCCTAAATGTAGAGAAATTATTACTAATTGAAATACAAAATTCAGCAATTAGGAAGTAGTAGTACCTCATCATTTTAAAAAAATGATTTGTCATCAGTTATGTAGAAGACAAGTTGTTGATTTATTGGATGGGTACTGTAATGTAAGCACCAAACTATTACTGATGATAGAAGTCAGTATGCACCCTGATGTGTCCCAGTCATACCCATACAACATTCGTTTGTTCAGAAGTTTATGCTGAAACATTGTCACATCAATCTGTGGCGGCCACGACCCAAGAGAAGCCGCACATACGGCAAGAGTCTTTTACGTACTGTGTGCGTGTTCCAAATGGCCCCAAGCGATGGTACTGCGAGCGGTTGGCGAAGAACAGTGCCGGATTATTCGGTGGCAGCACGGTGGCACGGTAGTTCCATCGAGGATCAGTGAGATTAGCCATCAGGTTGAGGACGTCACGTTGTTGATATTTGACTTTGACGTCTTCAGCCGTAAGCTCTTTTGAACGCGGCTGAGGTTGCACGAACGGTTCGAATATTTTCTGAAATCACAATAATAAATTACACAATGTATTATATATTGGTATCGTACGTTATTGATAATTTATTTTAAAAACGGTTATCAAAATTTTATTCTTAATCAACAAGCCGCTAAATCTTTCCATTATCCTCATTTGTACACAATAAGATACGTAAGAGATTCGCCATTACAGTATATTATGAAAATAGAGAGGTCAAGGCCAGGACAATTGCAAACAAAATAGATAAAAATATGGATAACAATTACCTTCTCTGTTGTTTGAGGACTAGAAGGTAGGGAGTCGCTATTGACCGACTCCGATTTGAGCGAGCCCAGCGAGCCGATACCGCTAGATTCGCTAGAAACAGATGGACTCGGACTTGTCTGAGATTGAGACAGGCCCGCTATGTCTATGAATGAGCTGAACGAGTTGAAATTCTCTGTCTCCAATCCAGTTAGAGGTAGTGCAACACTCAGAGCCATTTCTGCAAATGGAAAATCACAAATGTATTGTAATTACACGTGCATATAAGCCACTGTGTGCGATATTTTTTTTAGCTATGTTGACAGTATCTAACGCGCCAAATTATCCCAATTTTACCACAAAAATTCACCAGACTCACCTTCGACTAAAATACAAATATTTTACTTTGTGTTGCACTGTATTTCAAAGAGCAAAACAATAATTACCGAAAAGCGTAATCTCCGAAATGTACAAGCCTCGACGTAGTTAAAAGAGATCGAACATTTACGAAGTGAAGTCAGCTACTTTAGTTCGAGTTTGCGTGTGCGTGAAGTCTCCTAGCGGCAAGCGGAAATGGTATGGGGTCGGTAAAGCAGTCTATTAC
>DWLS01002345.1:0-18350 GCA_018246255.1 Pachliopta kotzebuea | reverse complement strand
ATAGCGCAGTAGCTAAACGTTTGCTTTATAACACGGTTGTTTTTGGAAGTAGCCTCGTTCGACTTCGGCGTCACAACTTGGTAGAGTTGTTTGTTACAGGGCTTTTCTAAAACACTTCACTAGCTACTGTTGTAAATTTATTTCCAAAACAACGTTGCTGTGTTCTAGTTGCCAACTCATAAAAGCTAGAATAGTTTAGTCAAGCTCGCTTCACCTTCAACGGCTTCATTACCCCTTATTACCATGTCAAATTGAGATCGAGTGGTAGACTGTTATAAGTTGAAAAATAATAAAATGCACCTGTACAGGTCCCGATTTAGCGGTAATAGGCTTGGGCCAACCAGATGATAAATTCTTAAAGCCCGAGCCGAAGACGCAGTACAACAAAGACTTACACAATGCAGAAGAGTTGTTGCTGAGCGAGAAGGATGAGGAGTACATAAGTACTCTCATTATGAGCGAGGACGAGGCGCGTCACAAGACCAAGTTGTGGAACAACATTAACGCTGATTACTTGAAGGAACAGAAAGGTGAAGAAAACAATGATTTCCAAAAATATCCCAAATATCAATTGCTTTATTCTCCAGAATCTATTTTTGTGAGTTGGAAGAATTCATAGAAAGATAATCTACTTTTACAGAATTTTTAGGGTTTTATGTGTTTTTAACTCTTTTATTGTTATTGAATACGAGACTATTTTATATTTGTCGTTCCTAAGTAAGCGAAAAGAGTCCCAACCGTTTAAGCACGCGAATCGGAACCGTTTTAGTCACACTCTCGCTGTGTTACAGATAATATGATGCCATTATTATTTACTATCTTTCTGGTAATTGCTCCGTTTCAGTAGGCGCTGTTACTATCGCCTAGTGAAACGGATAACCAACTACTTGATGACCACAACCAATCTCTCAAGACTGTAATGATTAAGAAGAAATTTCGCTAAGTGAACGTTGAGGGCCTAAACACTTAAAATCAACCACGTGTTATTCTAGAAAAAGAAAAAATGCGTGCGCGAGAGAAAGAAGAAGGTAAAAAGAAAAAGGTTCGCGGCTCCTACAAAAAGAAAGTAGCTCTGAACGCGGCCACTGCGGGTGAAGCCATCGAGAAGATGTTGGCGGAAAAGAAGATTAGCTCCAAAATTAACTATGACATACTAAAGAGTCTCGACCAGCCCGGTGCACATATCGCCAAACCGGTGCCTACCACTCCTGTTAAGACTTCATCTGTTGTTGTGTAAGTTTTTAAACTTTTATTGTTTCTTTATTAAAGTGTTTATATAGCACCACGTTCTGCTCGTTACATTAAGTACAAGAAAAACACAATCCTCAGTAATTTTACCATTCAAAGCTTTCTTTGAGTCGGAACACAGCGATCTGTCTATAATATAATATAGTTTTGTGTCATTTTTATTTATAATAATTATGTCTGTTATTATTATAAGTTGCTAATTATAATACGTCTTACAGACAAAAGCCTCTGACTCCATTAGAGACCGTGCCCGCTTCACCGGTGTCTCGTAAACGTAAGAGGAAAGCCGCGACCGCGCACACTCCCACGCCCACACCTAGCCCTGGACCGTTCCGCAGTCCGATGCCTGCGCCGGCGCCACCTGCACTTACCCAGAAACTCTCTACACCATTGATTGCACAAGAACAAACGGGTGAGTTGAATTTAAACAGACTAATATTTGTTTTACATAAAACTTGTGTGATGTACATCATACATTCACAATTTGCAATGAGAAAACAGTAATTACAACATATTCCGCAAGATGTATCACATTTAAAAATCTATATTTATAATCTGTTAAATTAATGCAGAATTAAAAAAATCATGTAATACATAGCTACACCAAATTACAACAATATTTTATTGAAATAACCGATGATTCAATGGTATAAAAGAAGCGTTACTATTATTTTATTGTAACTTCATATTAAATCTTTTATAAACATATTCAGTTTAAGAACAAAGAGGTTTAGCTCTTTGTTTTTAATATGTACAGCAAAGGAATGGACCAGCTTGCCGGTTTCAGTGTTCCCTTAAGTTAAGTGAATAGGCATATACAATTAACACCAAGTGGATCGAGCTCAAGCATTAACTTTTGTAAATAAAAAAATCTACCAATAAGTTACACATACACTAAAAAATTATACTAATATACTACTTAATATGCAATACAACTTACTATTTAAATAAATTATTAATAAATACATATTAACTTCACAAAAATATACATACTTGGTGTTTAGGCATTTTTTGTAATATCCCGTTAATAGGTACAAGGATGTTCGCTTCGTGTAGTAGTCTTTTTTATTTATATGGACCAGATCTTCACTACGATTCCACATGATGTAAACTGGTGATGTAGCGTTATAGTCAACTAGTCCAGAAGCAGATTTAAGAAAAAAAGTATTCTAAATCATTATACTTTTTAAAATAAACTAAATAAACTATGTACTCAATGACGATAGGATATTTAAAATAGTTAAGAATTATAAAAAATTTTAATTTTCTAGAAAATATAGACGACTACGACGAAGATTTTGAAGCGGATACTACTGAAGTCAACAGCGAGATGTCGCTCGCCGCCATGTTGCAGAACGGAGACGACGATGACTATTATGGTTACGACGAATATTGAGAATAATATTAAGTCACCTTCATTTTATTACCATATTACAAAACAACTAATATAGTTGTGTAATACGATGATAATGAAATGAATGATAATGCTAATGCTAATATAGCATTATCATCATCATTGAGTGGTGCCTTTTTCACACTGGCTTGAAATAATATATCAATGTCATAGAGAAATTGTGTACCGAAGACGGAAGTGAAACCATGATACAAAATAGCGAGAAACAAATATAAAATTTTACACGCAATTCGCTAATTTGGAAATTCAAGTACAACGACCTATGCATTTTAATAAAAAAAATACTTGTAATTGTTTTCATTCATTGTGAAACAAAAATACAGAAACTGGAAGAAAAGAAACGAGCAAAATGTTTACCCGATAGTAAGTCATAAGACTGCCCAAAATAGTATCGCCCTAGTATTTTCATTTTCATCATCATTTTATATTCAAAGCTCGCCGTCGTGAAAAATAACATGGCTACAGAGCTTTGCAAACCAGAACACAGTAATGCCGCACGCTGCTGAAAAAGTAGCTACAATGATACCTATTTAGACGGTCTTCGACAATATAGACCTACTACCGGCTCCTTCTGTACCACTACATTCGTGGCAATGTCTGAAGTATCTATCTAAGGTTCGCTTCGGGCAGATGGTGGACAATGCCTGTAAATATTTAGGCTTGCCTTACAAGTGCGCCGTTAATACAGAATACTAATATTTTAAGACATTGAAAAAGTAAAATAGAATTTGTTCTATACTTTATAATTAGTGCGTAAGAAATTTGTAATGAAGCCTTAAAAATACATATTACTCAATATTTTGAAATGCATCGAAATAAGCAATTAAGCAATTGTATATTACCAGTTATATACTTAGCATTATCGCGCATCAGTTTTTAACTGCGGTTGTAGTCAAAGCAATAATAGTTATAGATAAAAAAATATATATTTTTTTTACACGTAATCATGTATAATTCGATTTTTTCAGCCAAATCAATTTTATTGCTCGTGTTGTCATTTGTATTTTATATAACTAACATATTTTCTTAGTAGTCTATATTTATCTATATTTAAAAGTATTCATTTATATATCAAGCAGTTCATGCACTGCCACGACTTCTGGTCGCAACTTATAACAAAGTGGACAGCATACCAATTTGAGTGAGTAACGGAATACAATTTTTTTTTTGTCGTTAATGGGCTAATGTATGACCTCGATCTGACATGGAGTTAAGATAAAACGACGCAATGGATGGTGAAGCGTGCTCACCTGGAATACTCTGGTTATTGATAGCCGGAATGCTGTTATGGCGGTAAAAGTTGGTATGTTGCCGCAGTATCTGGGAGCAAATTTTTAAACTCATGTACGTGCCAAGTTTTATGGTCATAGGTCCAATAGTTACGGACCTTAATGGCCTTGATCTATTTTCACCTTTAATTTTGTTTTATGTATTTGTGTCGTTTGTGATTACATCGGATTGGACCGTAAATTAAAATGTATTGGAGATTAATATTATAAAGCTGTATATTTAAATGTTGTATTGGATTTTTAATACGGTTCTTAGAGGAGTTAGTCATCTGTATGATTATTTGTAAGTTTTCATGACAGTATGATATTTTAGTCGAATAAATTGCGGCTTTACATTAACTTATTTTATATTGTGATAAGCAATAATTAATGTAGCACAAAGTATCGTCTGCATTGTTTTCTAGTTTTTATACGTATCTAGGTTAAGATCTTGATACTGTTTACTGATATAATATAATAGATGTGAACCTATTATATTGTATTAGTAAATAATATCATCTATTATTCCTCCGTAGGCTTAATATCTAACTTCGTTAGTCATACACGGATACATCACAAAGATAGGCTGTGTCGTTCCACTGCGAGCATCATTTTCGGTAAAAGAAAACATCAACAGGAAACTGACATATTCCAACAACGTATCACATGCATTGTTTTCTAGCTTTTCTTCGTATCTAGTTTGATCTTGTTGTTGTTTCCTGATAAAATATTATAGACGTGTATTATATCATATCGGTAAATAATATCATGTATTATTACTCTTTTTATTATCAAAAACTCGTAGACTTAATAGCTAAATTCGTTAGTCATATGCGCGACTTATCACAAAGATAGGCTGGTTCCTTCCTCTGTGAGGAGGAAGAGGAAACCCGATATATTTTAAGAACATCATCTTTTGTGAACATGAGACATTCACCAACCCGTAGACGGTCGTCAGGGCGATAAATAGCTGTGACTATGTTCTGAAAAGAAAAGACCCTAAATCCCAGTCTTCTGATTGGCTTCATCTTACAAAGTTTTCTTTTAACTTTCAAAAGAACTTCAGATAAGAATATCAATAAGTTGAGGGTGTGATGTCTATAAAGATAAGAATGTTATAATATGAAATTTTACCAGCCTTTCTCTGTCTAAAATTTATTTTTAATTATTTATATTTTTAAGATAGTTCTGTACTGTTTTTATAAGTGTGAAAATAACTAGTAAATTGCACGTACGTCATGTGTTTGTGTTTTTTCTGGCTAATTAAATGAGTTATTTATATTCCATTTAACTTTATTTTGTTTATTAAGGTTAAAATATAATCATGTGACGAAGTTCAACGAATACAGATTTAATGCTAGTATTTGATGGTATTCCATCCCATGTTTACAGAGGTTTGGGGGTTTAAATGTAAGTAATAATTATTTCAACTTAGACTATATTTTGAAAATAATGAAAAAAAAAACATTTTTTTATTAAACAAATTCCTGATCAAGAAAACCGCATAGTATTGTAATCACACATATATGTAGTGATGTCTAGTAAAAATATATGGTATGTAATACTTAAATCTACTCCGCTGTTTTAAATCTGCTACTGCGGACAATATCTTGCAGGCTTTCCCTTAGTGTTTAAAATTAAAAATTAAAAAGTCTAGTGAAAAAGATAAATTATATAATTTTAAATATTGTCTAGTAAATGTGTTATTTTTGTGGGCTGATTAATATTGTATTTTCTGTAAATTCTTTAAATGAAAATCTCTACGTAACCTCTTTTCTAAATTAGTTTTGTGCGACTCATCGTTACGAACGTTTGAATTACATGCATTGCGGTATGTATGCACATAGCTGGCACGAACAAACTTGTCGCTACATGAACAGTCGACTACTTAAATCGAAGTCGAATCTAACAAACGTTTGTGGAAAAGAGTGTGTGTGTGTTTATAACAAAACAATATTGTTAAAATTTAACAGAGAACTGTTCTAGTCAAAAGAAACAAATGGTATATTAAGTGCAAAACAAAAATCTAAGTGACGGCTACAATTTTGTTATGGGTTTTTTATGTAGCTCGCAAGAACAAAAGAGAAAAAAATTTATGAACATCAATTTAATGACACTTTCCAAAGTTCAAAAATATTTAAAAAGTAAAAGTGGTCAAATATCTTTTTGGATGAATTATTTACAATTATTTGATTCTACGATACTTCTTATAAAGACGTAAGTACTTTTGTTACAATTATAACAATAGTCACAAAGTTTTGTGTCGTGTATATATTATTTTCATGAATATTATAAAAAGATTTGTTATGTTCGTGCTTTATTGTAAAATTCGTAAAGCGCGTTAACTTTTCGTACGATTCATTGTTTCATAAAATTTTGAATTTCCCGCTTAATGTAGAGTACATATATATTCAAATAGTTGCCATGTAGAGTTAACGAATGAAGTTTTAATTTAATTAATAGATGTTTGATATTAAATAAATCAACAAACATATCAAACGAGGTTCGAATTGATTTTCTGTAAGAAAGAGATTCAGTAAACATTAGGATTAGATTAGGATAATTTATAATAAAACATTCATAAACATTTAACTAATGTTATAAATAGTTCACTAAAAAGAAGTCAAGAGAGTTCTGTTGTACGGTTGTTATAGATTTAGGGATAAATTAAATTGTGCTTTCTATTGAGAGATACATAGTCGAAAACAAATATTTGTGAAATTTTTGTAATAAAAATAATAATTTAGTTTAGGTAAGAAAAACACAGTAGGACTCAATTTTATATACAAACTATTTTTTTTTTATGTATATGGTACGAACAGAATTTGTTTATGGCAGAATGATGAGTCTTTGATGTCGATGGGAAAACTTAATGAAAAAAGTTGGCAACAATGAGAAGTGAACTTGTTCAGGAACAAGTGCATCGCGAAGTTAGCAAAACACAAGCTAAAAACACAATTACATTTTAGTTTGTGTTTATGAATATGCGTTTTGTTACTCCTTGAGTGATATAGTATTTATTTTGCTGCTATCTATCTTAAACCTACATGGTATTTTAAAAATACGTGAAAGTAAAGCATATTTCGACCATTGTAATTCATGTTACTAAAAGTGAAGTGCAAATCCTCAGGGGGTTGTGGAATAATGAAAAGCAGTGTATTTATCGCCTCGTAGCGATGTGTGAATTCAGTAAATTGAATTGGTAGTGATTTAATGTAATTCATGGTGTTACAGAAAATATTAGTGTCATTTGCAAAATATAATTCGAATCATAGGGTCCACAAACGAGCAGACGGATTCTATCATGGTCGTAAAACGGTGAGTTTTTACAACGTGGTCCTCGTACATAGTTTATTAGTTGCATGTATTCATTGCTAAACTAGTTTAATCGACTTCGTTAATTTATCGTAAATTGTTTATATAATTTTCTTGTAATTTGCTTGATATTTATTGGAACATTCATACAGCGTTAATATACGTAGAGTTAAATCTACGGACTTGTTTGTTTACTTCTATAAAGCTACCTTATGTATATTTAAAATGCATAAATATTATACCCAATGTATTAAAAATAAATAAAATATCTTTGTTTACGACAGTGTCTATTGATCCGTTAACACGCAGTTTATAAGGCCAATGTTTGTCTATTGTTTTGTTTTGTTAACAGCAACCAGTTCCTTTGTATTACTCTCTGCTTAATTATTATTGTAAACTTCGTATTATTATGTTTTATTATAAACGACGATTATGATTCTACTTCAATTATTCAGTACCTATATAAACAGGTTGATTAATTGCGGACAATCTAATAAAAAATTGTAAAACATTTTTGATTTTTACATTATTTATTACACAAATTAAGAAATTTAAATCATCATAAAATGTTAACTTGAAACATTTTGTTTTCTGTACTAAAAAAGCTGTTTTAAAAAATATCATTCAAATAAATATATTAACCTCTCCACTAAAAATAACTATACAAACAACTTAGTTTACATTGCCATCTCCCTAAAAAGTAATGTTTATGTAGTGTACCCCACTTAATTTTTAAAACGTTTCTGACTTATAAAATGCTAAGTCCAAGTTGAGTAATATTTAGTACTAGATAGATACATTAACAACAAAAAAAATCTCTCTACTAAAATAAAAACTGGTTTGCATTGTTTTACAAAAATTTTGTAAAGTATTTCATGTAATTGGTAAAAATGCATTGGCAAAAACAGTAGAAATGTAAGGTTCTTACTTTTTTAACACAATCGTTATATGTTTACTTTTATTTAAATGCAAATTTTTGTATAGAATCCCGAGCTAGAAACTACAAATAAGATTACATAGATCAGTCTTTCAGATACATTACTTACAATAAAATTATTGATTGAGGCTTATACACAAGTACTTTAGATGACGTCATGTTCTATGTGAATGTTTAAAACATGTCACTTACAGCATGCGATTAAAACCTAGGATTCCTGTTTCATCTTCAACAACATAATTGAATCTTTCTTTAAATGTAGGTATTTCGTACAAATAAAAAGTTTAAACCCGTGTTGCATATCGATTACTTTATCAATAACTTACCTAGGTATATAATTACGTTTAATAGGAGAAATTCTTGAGAATGAACTATCAGGCTTACTTATGGTAAGTCTTCCTTGCCATAGCTTGTATAGTTAGTTACCATCACAGTTTTGCCTTCTGCTACCAAACAGAAGTATGCATCTTGCTTGTATTGTTGCTTCATTAAATAAAAAAAAGCTTTTGCCTACTTCTGTACTATAAGTCAATGGTATGTTACAATTTCTCCCTGTGTAAAAAATAATTATTTGATTTTAGTTATTTAAAATCAGGTACTTGACTATAACCTTTTTATACAATGATATGTTGTACAGTTTATTTTTAAATTCTAACCTTTGGGATTCCACTTTGGACTTGGGTCTTTAGTACTGCTTTGGGGCTCGAAAACCAAATATCACAAAAGATGTGGGGCTCAAGATCACTAACCCCTGTAATGTCAATCCCAAGTATTAATTTTCAATTTGAATGCAATAGGTTCGTTGAGAATTTGTGGTTTGACGGTGTACCACAAAGTATTACGACATTTATATATTTATGATAGGAATGCACTGTGGTGTAATCCTATCCTATCCTAATCTTGGTAAAAGGATTGCTCTTTTAATATTTTTTGTTAATTAAAAGTATTTTCAGACCATTAAGGTTAAAAGCCTGTTTTTTTTTTAATTTAATTTGATTTAGTAGGAATATTTTATATATAGATACTATTTCTTTTAACAAAATAGCAAGTATGTTATAATAAACCATCTAGAATAAAAACACATTGTTGAGATAGCCGACTTTGCCAATGTATTTATATTGCTTCTTTAGTTTTTTTATACCTTTAACAACTTCTGATACAGATATCTGGTGCCTTTTGCTACATGAATGTTCTGCGATTTGCGTCGAAAGATGCCTTTTTTGTCGCGGGGGAAATCTTCAAATGATATCATGCTTCTGGGGGAAGTCAGGGTTATATGGGATTTATACCTACTAAAACCCCTTCGGTGGTCATTCTCAGTGCATAGCGGAAGGCCCCGGGATCTCCCACGGAACTTACCGGTGCTTCCCTGCATTGCTGCTAAGCACATGCCTGGGAAAGCTGTTGCCCTCCAGCGTAAATAGTATGCTTCGATAAAGTACGGTATCACTTCATACCTGTCGTTCGCCCCGGGCTCACTCAAATCACACTGAAGGCCCCATCCTCAAAGCCCACGAACGCATTGAAAGATGCCTAGGTTATCATTGCAAATCCCGAGCGATTTCGGTAATTACAGATTGCAAATACGTTCCTCACAACCTCTTTTTATAGTTTCCTATAGAAGTATCACTACGAGTCTTAAAATCACTCTAGAAGTATAACATAGTTAATTTTCTTATTGCAATATATTCTTTTTTTTTTTCCTTTTCGGGAGATGTCGATGCTTTCGGCCACTATTATGGCCGTGAAAGCTTCATCGGACCCTGCGCTCGCGGATCCGGACTCCGCGAGCTGAAAAGTATATAAATTATTTAATATAAGGGAGAGGAGAGAGATGAGGGAAGAGGATCTGGGGAAGGAGGAAGAGGTGGGAGGAATATATTCTATTGAAAGTAACAAAGTATGTAAATGTTAAACAGAGCAGTCGCACGTGCAGAGCTCACATCCGCTGCAAACATATGGGACACCTGCCTGAGGGCGGGGGCGCGTACACCTGCTCGACAGATGTCTTGTATAAACTAGGAAAAGGTCCATAAGGAAGGGGAGGCTCTAACAACTAACGCTGTTAGTAATTCTACTCGAGCATTTTTTCCTATAGTGTAGTTACTTTTTGTAATAAGAATATGAATAGAATGTCTATAATGGCAATAAGTCTGCCTGTCTTGTCGGGTACAACGAAGAATAAATAAAAATGAGTCTGTTTCGATTTTTTTTATTCTATTCTCTGATGGAGGCCAGCGCTGATATGTCGTTGGCTTGAGCTGTGTATGGTCGAACAACGACTGGTCCCCGTGGTCTTTAACAATCAATTGTTAGAGGCCTGTGGTTTATTAGATTTTTTAAAAATAGGTAACATTAAAATAAATAAAATTTCCTTATTGAATTATTCATATAGGTTCAAATGACTAACCTTGAACATGGTAAGTAAATTAAATTACTGTGTTCAAGGAAGGATGGAGTAATTCTATAATTCCATTAAATAACTTCCCCTATCAATCACCAGACACGCGCCGCGGCGGTAAAGCGTTCAATGGGTGACCCTAACTAGAATCATATAAATGCAATCAACTCTAGATTGGATTACGATACAATATTTTGTTTAACAAATCATGGACATGATTTTATTAATAATTGAAATATGTAAACAATAAAAAGAAGGTTCATTAGCTAATATATCTAGACTATTTAATAAATAATTTTAAGTTACTTATAGAATTAATTTAGCTACGGTTTTATACATTTTTCATTTTTCTACACGGCTGTTTTTCAAATATTTATAGAAATAGAGTATATTAATATATTTATTTTATAATTTAATAACGAAATCTTCTCCCAATCAAACTAGTCATAGAATATACATTATTATGAATTTTTATCTTCGAAATACTACAGAAGATCTAATAGGATATTACATGATTTTTTTTAAAGGCGTCAGGCATGGATACAGGTTAAGTAGTAATTCTTACCCAATGGACATATAAATCCTTTTCAAACGGCGGTTATGTACAGGGAAAACTAGATTTAGCTATAAATAGGATTTATCGTAACTGGGATCTTCTGTTATTGATTCGTTGAACCAAAAATATTCAATATTCAAGAATCCGTGGATCATTTCTTTTAGGTCAATAACTTCTGGGGACCAACATTTTATGATACCTCGACTGTGATCCCTGTGTTATTTCGTTTCACGATTGGTTTTATTTTAAATATGTGTCTTAAGCTAGTGAAATTATTGTCGTTACAAGATTTAACAGGTCATGTCTAAAAGCGACGAGCGGCAGTTTCGTGCCGTATATAACATTTAGTATATTTACCAGTACCACTTACCATCAGGTGAACACCTTGCACACCTTATCGCCTCCCGTTATAATCAGTTTTAAAGAAAAGCAACATAAGGAGAGATTTTTGAGACACAACTATATTTAATAAAAGTCTGCGGAAAAAGATAATTTCATTCATAAAAGAAACATGAAAAGGAACATAAAATATTTATAAAACTCTATTAATTTTTACGTAAATTTTAGGTTCAGGATAATTCTACGCTTTTCCTTAAACTAGTTACTCAGCCCTGATTATTTGTTCATGAGATGGTATCCACCAAGTTCATTGACTCCTCATGCATTCCCGTCGGCCTTGTTCAGTGCACTTCGCACTTGGCCAAAATCGCCGAAGATATCGGCTCGCTTGTAAATTTGTAACCAATGACTGCCAAATGATCGTGACAGAAGGAATATCGAGATATATGTATATGCGTCATTCCAGAATATCATTTGGCCTCCGCTCCGCTAATGATTTCGATATATCAGTTAAATATTACTTTCAGTGGATATTATTTAATGTTAAAATTACTTTGTTTTATGTTTTTTTTAAATCCAGCCTTTGGTATTCCAATTTAACGAATTCAACCAACCCGCATTTGTTCAGCGTGATGGAAAAGTGACCTTGGTGCTTACCATCTGAAAGAAGGCCAGGTTTTACAGCAGTGAGATCATTAAGAGGGCTGTTTATTGTATATATTTTTTATCGTAAAAAGCATTTTAATAGTAGTGAAAAATAACGACTTGTTTAAAGTTCGTATAGTATACTGTTGGATATTACTCAAGGCTATACTAGTCTATTTTAATAGAAAGCCTATTATATAAATGGATTATTTACAGCTTTTATATTACGCTAGAGTAAAGCAAATGTAACTTATATTTGTTTCTCTATAATTTTTGAGACATTTACACTATTTTAATTTATTTTGCATACATAAATTATGTATTGTGTGAAAATGTCGTATTACGAAAATGTTATATAATACGAAAATCGTTTATTTAATGGATATTAAACATTATAAAATATTTTTTTTATATATAGCTCAGTTAAGGAATGTCACCCGCTTTCGGTATTTTTCAATTGACAAAAAGGAAATATTTGAAAAATATTGTATTTCGGAAATCGCTTAACAAAAAAATTTTCGATAAAAAAATTATTAGGTCTCTTAACAGAATTGCAGCCAAAAATATAATTAAAGTAATGAATGTCAAAAATGTATTTTTTAACTGCTTTTTGACCCTTAGCGTAGTAGAACATTTGATATGGAACTGAATAATTAAATTAGTATATATTTGGCATATAAATATAAACTTTGTACGAATTCAGTATACCTTTCGACTCAACGAGACCTTATGAATTAAAAGTATCATTTACTTAGTAGTTAATGTGTAAGTGTAGTTAATTTATAGTTCTACAATACAGTATGTTCTTAATGTTAACCTTTGCGATATAATAAGGGCAAGGTCGATTGCTCCAATCTGCGCAATATACAGATACTCCATCTTACTGCGCACTTATCATTTTGCTTACAACGTTAACATAATCTTAAATATACTAGTTGCAAGTATACAGTTCAAGTATTCTCGAAAAAATATGATGAAATAAGAATATGGATGTGGCAACGAATTAGTTTAGTATATTCACTTAACTACCATAAAGTATTTGGGAAGCAACATATAGCTTAAATATTGTACTTGTGTATTTTATCTCTTAAGATAATATTTAAGTAATATAAAATGAATATCTAATAAAATTCATTCCGTAGTTTGTATAAAAACATTTCTTTAGTATTTTTAAGGTTTATTATTTAAATTAGAACTAAAAAGGAGTTAAAAAGATTAAATTTAACGATAGACAAATGTAGCGATTAAAGAGAATGCTGTTATGTATAAAAATTGTTAAGGTTTGAAAATGAACACCAATAAATCCGTTGTATCAATTTTTCATACAAATTCAAAAATTCCTACCACTTTACCTACCTATCGATTATCTTCACTGAAATATTTCTTTTTGAAACTTTGTTTTGATAAAATATAGGTTAGAGTTATTAATTTTTATGAGAATTAAAGCTATTGAAATCAAAAATATGAACCCCTACATCTTTTGATTTATTACTTTGATTAAGATTGTTATCAGAATGAAGGTTTGTTATTATTCTTCTATATTTTATCCATTATTATTTTTTAACTATTAGTCTTTAAAAATGATCCCTAGTTTATTGTGCAATAGACTAGTAATAGTTTAAATCGGGATCTACAGTTTCTATTCGTCAATCGTGGGGCATGTATAGCTTTTTGGTCCAATTACATAAAAGGGATAGGTCAACTCAATACGAAAAATGTAACGTACTATAGGCATATCCACAATTTTTGAAATAAAAAGCCCGGGTTTATAAACTACAATAATTACATTAAACACTCGCTATTGTATTAACTCGTACCTTACTCGTAACTTAGCGACTGTCGTAATCGTAACTCGCGTGTAAGGTGATTTAAACTCTTTATTGTGGCTTCTCCTTAACACTTTATTTATTTAAATGTAATAAGCCAGTTACGAATATTTTTTCCAGTAATAAGGTATTTCATTTGGATTGACACTATTGTTGTTAGTTGTTTGTGAAACTTTCATCCTTTGAATCTCCTGGAATTAAATGAAGTAAAAAATATTAGTGGCCCATACAAAATTCTGAAACTTTGGGCACCCACAACCAAACCACATACCAACTAAATTCCAACTGCTGTGTTCTTATCTAAGCGAGATCTGTCTGTATGCCAAATTTTGGCCTCCTACCACTTGTAATTCTCGAGATTGAAAATTGTTGACGAAAAGACGGACGGACATCGTCGTTTAAATAACGATTGTTACTGTACTGTAGTATTATTGTGGTGGCAGGATTTTGTACCATGTCTATCTACCATTAAATTTTTTAAATCAGCCACCTTAACAGTGTTGCTACAGTTATTGAGATCTAGACTATATTAGACTACCACATTTCACCAGCTTCGACGTCATTATGAACATAGCAACCCCTGTCAGTTGCTGTCCTACCAAAGATAGATCTTTGATTCTTTTGCCGCGCCCAATAGTTATTTTAATTCAAATGAATAAACGTAAAGCATGTTAATAATGTTTAGAATATTTTTAATTCCTTCGTAAAATGTTGGATCCGATAATGAAATAATATTTCTTTGTTTACAGTCATTACCCTGATCATACTTATACTTTTCTGATTATATATTTGGTGAAATGATTAACCGGTTTATTTAGAAGTTTTATCTTTCACTTTTAATAAAATAAAAAAGTTAATTTAAATATAACACAAAAGACATAGGTTTAGCAGAAGTTACTTCGTTATTTTTTTGCCATTTTAAGCAAAATATTCAGAATTTTTTTGCAACGAAATAATAAAAAATTGCTCGACTCCGTTAAACGCTTCGATTTTTTAATCTGGCTCTGATTCGGTCTTAATTTCCGGTAACCGTGCAAAAAAAACCGTGAACCGTTGGACCGTCAATCGTTCACTAACCTACAGGTTTAATAAATGGGAATGATCAAACAATAATGGTTGCCTGCCTCCATTAAATATGGATTCACATGTTTTTGCATTTACACTTTATTTTCATATTGATATTTTTGCATTATAAATTTTTGCTTCAAAAAAATGTATAGTATTTCTCTTGAAATTATAAAACAGACATTAAGAAAATGTTTCATAAGAATCGTGTGGTCATGAAAAATTTAAGTTGTGGTATACTTATGAGTACAGAAAATTACAACATAAAACTTGTTTCCTTGTTATTTTTTAAATCCTGTTTTCGTTTATGTAAATTACAATTAAATTCAACAAAAGCCTGTTAATGTTTGACCGTGAGTATTTCTACTTTACGTTTCCAACGTATGTAATATCTGTCGCTTATTACATCGTTATGAATATACGTTTAAACAACAAGTATACGTAAACTTACTGTTTATTACGTGAGAAGACCACGTTTTTACAGTCTACCTAAACCAAAAAGCAGCCAAGCGAAATTGACTTTCACACAGCAACTGCAGCCTTACTGCAGAAATTACATTAACATGTAATTTCATATTCGACAATATCGAAAAAAAATGTGCAGTTATTAATCTGGAGATATTTTGAAGCTTTATAAATGTATTATAATAAAGTTAAAACTACATTAATTATTTACTGGCGTTAGGTTTCTGTTGCCGAAGTCCGTTTAGATTGATCACAGTTGTGTGCAAACATTAATGTGTCTGTGGTGATTGGTCTCTTTACTGGTGGTAGGTCTCTGTTGCCGGAATCCGTCTAGGTATCACCGCAGCTCTTATTGCATCTGACAAACAATATTGTGCAAACATTACTGTGTTTTGTTTTGAAGGGCATTGTAAGCTAGTGAATTTACAGGGGTAAGGAGATTCAACACCTTATATCTTTAGGCGCAGAACGTAATCTGGTGCCGTGTATACAATTTTAACCAGCGCTATGTGGTTATGGGCAAGCGTATAACTTACGAATCAGGTGAACCTCTCGCTCGTCTGGTCGCCTCGTAGAATAATAATAACAACAAGGAATACATTCACTATTATCTGTAACGCTCTAAGAATATGAAGAAAGACATGATCTACTTATTACAATTTATTGCTAAAAATGTAAGAATTAATATAGAGCGTCTGTAGAAAGTGACCACAAGGTATCCGAGAGGTGCACGAACATAGATTCTGACCGTGTGACCAGAGAAAGTTAAAAGGGGATTACATTGCACAACTATCTTTACTCATGTATTGTTAATTCTTGGCGTTATAATTAAACTCTTATGGTTAGTGTTACGGAATAGTTTACCGAGAATTATACTATTGTAGTTAAATTGTAGTTATTACATCGGGACGTTAAATCTGTGAATTCAAACAAGCATGTCCATTTTTTGAATTCATTCAAAAATATATAGAGATAGAAACAATAGAAAAATAAGAGAAGACGTTTTGTTGTTTTGTTTTATATATCTTTTAATTACCGTGTAATATATTGAAGTTAAAGTCGAGTAATCCTTATTAAACGACAATGTCCGTCCGTCTGTCTGTCAACTATTTTCAATCTCGAGAACCACAAAGGATAGGAGGCTGAAATTTGGCACACAGATAGATATTGCTTAGATAAGATCAGAGCCGGGGAATTTCGTTGGTAAGTGGTTGAGTTCCCGAGTTGTGGGTGCCAAAAGTTTCAGAATTTTGTATGGGCCACGTGTAAACATTTATTTGATAAATTTTAGTGTAAGCTATGACAACTAAACACAGCAATGCTGCGTTTTATTGTTTACGCACTAATTACGTTTTACACAATAATTTATTTATTGTTCTATAATAATTATTTTGAGTTGATTTAAATTCTTTTACAATATATTTTTAAGTGTTGTCATATTATATGTTCAATGACTCGGCACATATATCAGTTCTTTTACTAGTTGGAATCCTCTGAAATAACTAACAATAAGAAAGCTGTCGCTAAGCAGTTATAGCTCAATAAATTTCCGCTCGCGTAGGCGCGATTCCTCGTAAACTTCCGGCGCTGCTTCCAGCTCGGCAGGCGTCGGTAGACCGGATGCGGGGTAGCCTTATATCGAAACGTGTTTCGCCTCACGAACAATCACTACGAACGGCTGATTCACCTTTCCGTAGTAATTCGCGGAACTGTTATCGGCTAAAACGAGTTTGCTGAATCCGATGTGGTTATCTTATTTAGTTAAATTAAAATGTACCGGTAATGTCTAGACTAGGAAGAATTCTTAATTGCACGTAGACATGCAAATACAATAAACTGCGGGCATGGCATTTAATATTAATTAAAATGAAATCTTCCCTTTTTCATTTAGTACAAATTACATGTGATTATTTCTAGAAAAAAAGAATCTATCTTTAGTATAACTAACTATATCAAAAGGTGGATATTAATTATATATATATACTAATAATAAAATTATTTAATCAATAATGTATTATGATTCCTGTGATAGGAAGTTAGTCTTCCATTTTATAATGATGATGATAACATCAAGACTCCCCATGAAAAAGCATAATTTCCAATCAACAAAATTGTGTTTCTATGTTTTATGTTATACTTTATAGTAAGATAACTATTAACTCTCATGCAATAATATACTCTGTCCGACAGAAATGGATACAATAATGTTATTGATACTTATCTAATACGTAAATTTAAGAACTTGTACACTAATAATACATGGCTCCAGGCTACAAAACGATTCCTTTTGTAATAATATATATTATAATGACGTAGGTGGTGTTTCTAAAGGTTACGCCTCCCGGCATCGAGGTGAGAAATGTTGCGGAGATGGCGGGCTTTGACCGCATGTGTCCGAATTCACGGTCGTTTACTTGCTACTACATTGTAGTCATGAACAAACAAAACTGTCTATTCTATTGCTGTCTTCATAAAGATATTTACTCATAATTTTCTATAGCTATATTGTTATTAAAGTGTTCCATCACTGGAGGTCTGCAATTGCGACTGTCCGAATTCCTGTCTATCTCGTGCCTTATAGAACATGTGAATATACGTACTATATTATACAATAAATGTTAATAATTATCGGATAAATTTTTTAATGTATTTCCTAACCTTAAATTAATATTAGGATAACCAATTATTGTTGAACCAATAATTATTTTAAATTTTAAAAGTAAGGAATGCCCTATCGTTTTCTGCTAATTCAAACGATTTTGGATTACGCGTTATTAATAACATAATATAATTTAATGTCATATAACAAGAAGAATGTTAGATATGATTGTGGAGGGATATGTGGGTCGAGGTAGACCTAAGAAAAGATGG
>DWLS01002344.1:0-18352 GCA_018246255.1 Pachliopta kotzebuea | reverse complement strand
ACTGCACCAAAGGCGACTGGTCTTCTACCCACACCCTCTGTAGGTCTATATGGATCCGGCCAGCAATTGTAAGCCGCGGGATCCCATATGACAACACATGGGACGTAAGCAAACCTCACCTACTCGTGTAACCTGCTAATCAAATAACGAGGCTCTGGCTTCTCAACCCGCATTGGGGCATAGTGGTGGGAGTTGACCCAAATCCAAACTATTGGGGGAGACCTATATGATTAAGATAAGTAGTAAGATGATAGACTTTTTGTATAATAAAGTTCTGCTTCGTATAGTTAAGGGCCTTCTGTATCTGTTTCCGTTGTCTTTCTATTATCTTTTTTACTAACTTTGCTCTCTCTTTCATACTTTATATTCTCTTTCATTCCAGACTAAATCGTTGGGACCTGTATCCTAAAGCCTCCAATGAAGTCTACCTTTATACTGAAATTACAGTAATATCTACTCTATCCAGGTCATAGACATAGACAGGCAGTGGTATTAGAATCTTAATAAGGACTTACTCCAATTTTGACCACCGTATTTTTTTTATATTCGATTAGGCAGTTAGACGAGCAAGGCGAATTCTCTTTAATAGTAGTTTTATTCAAGAAGAAAGTATTTAGCTTTATAATATTCTTCTGTAAAGTTCTGTAACTGCTGAAAGGACATAAGTAGATGATGTACTACGTCACGATATGGTAAGGAGAGTAAAACGATTACTTGATAGTAAGTGATACGCTTGCCCATAACATAGCATTACCTCAGTAATTTCACTAGCATACAGCATTCTTCAAATTGGTATATAATGTTTGTATATTACTATTTGGCAGTAGAAATAGAAGCTGTAGTGATAGACGGTCTCTAGCAAGAGACGTACGATTAAACTGTTAAGCAGAGATCGTTTTGTTGTATAAAAATAAATTAAATAACAAAAAAAATACTTTCCGGTCTGGTAGCTCATTCTCTAGTTTCCATAGATAACAGAATGAATAAACTGATCATCCTGTTAGGGATGCTGTGACGTCAGAGAAATCATTTTGACTTCACATGTAGCCGGGGCGGGCCGCTGCGGCATACTTCCAACTGAGTTAACAATATGCAGTGAAAGCGGGGGAAGTAAAAATAGTAAACAATATATAAAAATAAAAATATTTCTGTCTAAGAGAATTTTACTATGTACTGGAAAAACGAGACTTTCATACACGAATGGCTAACTACCATACATCACGTCTCACCGTAGTATTAACCCATTACCACCCTCTGTACCTGCACAGGTACCTACACTTAATCGATAAATTATGTATTTTATCTGTGGTAAGTGTTGAAGGTAGTTAGAAATTACATATCTAGACGACACTAGTTACCACATAATAAATAAAAATATAGCATATTTTATCCTTTATGAACTAATAAATAGAAAAACAATAGAAAAATATACTGCAGTTTCATTTTGGGCGTTAATAGGTTAATAAATACATCAGTCTACAGTTCTATGAATAACGTCAAACCCTTTTTATTTAAGGATTGACTACAACCCTTACTGATGGTAACCCTAATCTGCATTGTTTTTAATTAACTAGACCACAAGGTTAAGTTTTTTACTTATTTATTTTAAAAAAAACTTTATTGCAACACCTAAAATTAGGTGTTCAATAGGCGGACTTAATGCCTACAGGCATTCTCTGCCAGTCAACCTAGGAGGTGGGAGATGATGTAGTAGGTGACGTGTGAAGGATATATTTAACCAGAATAATAATACCGTCATTATTTGATACATATATATAAATACTTAAGGAAGTATAGATATATATATACAAAAACATGAAAGTACATAAATAAGTAAAACATATAAGACAAACTGCTCCTGTGATTTAAAAAGTACCCTTTCACTAGTCTCCTGAAAACTTCTTTGTTTGGAGCTCTTCTAATATTGTGAGGCAAGGAGTTCCAAAGTTAAGTCTCGTAACCCTAGTAGTTTCACTATCATACAGCACGCTTCATATAACACAGTAATGTTTGCATATTACTATAGGCCAGTAGAAACGGGAGCAGCAACGAAACTATACATATATATGTAGGTAATATCCGGTGAAGGACTTTACCACTAGTTTGTACTCTTAAATTGTTTGTTTAAGAAAAAAATTGGTCTCATCATCAGCTGATAGACGTCCACTGCTGGACATAACTCTCCCCCAAAAGTGGGTCGATTTGTGCCAGTCTATACCACTCTCTCTCAATACGGGTTAATATAAAACCAAAGCCTCGTTTTTTTTTTGATTGGCAGATAACGTCACTTGCTTATGCAGCAGGTGATGTTGTTTTGGGTCCCGTTGTGTGGGATCCTTTACACCCCATACAATCAAATGATCTATTTATAAACATGTAATGTTTATATCAACCAGTTACCTCTCCATTAGCGATCATTTGCATCTGTTGTAATAAAGTACGTCGCTAATCGGCCCCTGAGTCCATAAACACGTCACTCTCTCTGACCCAAATAGACCTCGGCGGGTTGATTCATCGCTGTTGTCCATGAAACAAGGTATTCAAGGATCTATTAATTGCAATACAGTGCATACCTAATGGCTTAATATAAGCCCTAGGTAACAAAGGTAATTTATGTTAACATAGTACTAAATTGATTAGTTATATATTAGATTTCATTTGTTGAAGTTCTCACTGGGATCATTATGTACCGCAGTTTCTACCTGTAAATAGTAATATGCAAACATTACTGTGTTGTAGTTTGAAAGGTGATGAATGCTAGTGAGATTACTGGAGTAATGATACTTAACATCTCATGTCTCAAGGCAATTATAACTGTTGTATCATCTTAACTAGCACAGCTTTGTTATAGGCGTATAACTTACGGGGTTAATAGAGTTGTATGGGTCTTACAAAACAACTCACGGGACCCAAATCAATCTCATCCGCTCGTAGGGAACCCTGGTAATCAACAAACCTAGTTTTGGCTCTCTACTAATTGTTGGGCCAGCGTGGTCGAAGATGATCCAAATCTCCTCACTGTTGGGAGAGGTAAATATCTAGCATTGGACATCTATCGGCTGATGAAGATGAGTTATCATTTACAATCAGAATGTGCATTTGTTGTGAGGGTAAATTTATCAGGGTGGTGACTAAACCCTTTAAGGTTCGAATACCACAATGATTCTCTCCATCACTCATGACGAATTTAAATAAACACCATGTTAAAATGTAAACTGACTACGTTACGGAGGTTTCGTATGAATCCAATTTCCAAGATACTGAATAATGTATTAATGTTGAGTATTTCTTCGACAAGCAACTGAATTTATTGTTGTATAAAATATATTGAAAACCTTAAAATACATTGAAAGGAATAAAAGAAAAGATAAGATAAAAGAATTTACGGTTAACATTTCACAATTCAATACAATACGGACGTGTACTTTATAACCGGGAGGCAGTTACATTCGCTACATGTAGATTGAAACTGTAAAGGTTTAAGCGTGAAATTCGAAATTTAAACTATCAGATCTTACTGGCTACATCACAAAGTTTATCAATTGGTAGTAAGATATTAAAATTTTGCATCCATTATAAAAGAATGATTCATCAAAGATTGAATATATAGTACTCTCAGTCATATTGTTCTATATCATAGAAAGTTTTCTTTTAAGTTTTTTAAGTATTATATAAACAAAATATTTTAAATCTCATCATCATCATTACCATCACTTTATAGGTGTCCACTGCTGGACAACTTTCCTTAAAAAAATGGAAAGATTTGGGCCATTCCCACTACTGTGACTCAATACGGGTCGTGGAACTAGAGCTTAGTTGATTAGTAGAGTGTGCCATGAACAGGTTGGATTGTCTCCCGTGGGTTGTTACGTGGGATGTTTTACACCCTCACTACTCCTTTCAAATCTACGTTTCAAAACTTTACCAAACTTATTTTGTTATTTCATAAGCAAAAAAAAAAGTTATCCGTAAACTTCATTATGAGTTAATACAAAATAATCTCGGTTACGCCGAGGTGAAGCCATTAAAAGTTTTATTAAGTTAAAAGTTTGTTTATTTCCTGTTAAAAGTCTGATGAGAATTAACTTAGTGGCTGCTTAATTTTTTTCGGACCCTTCCACTTCGGTACAACCTACGAAATCAATCGGAAACCTTAAAATAATTGGTGCTTTCGGAGTTATAAATACACATACTAAAGGAATGTCCCTTACATTAATCCCATACAACAGCTTACGGAACCCAAGCTAACCTCACCTGCTGTACCCTGTTAATCAACAAAAAAGCTCTGGCTTTCTTTCCGCATTGGGCCAGCATGATTGAAGATGGCCCAAATGCTCCATTATTGGAAGAAGGTTATGTCCAGTGAAAGTCTATTCGCATATGAAGAGGAAGACTCTGGCATTCAAAGCCTATTCATTTCTCTATTTCTCAAGCTTTAATATTCCAAGTTTAGGCTTTTAAGTTGTTAACTTAAACACTGTAAAACTGTATGTATGATGAAATATACATTCATGTATATTTATGAGATTTTTTTATGTTAAGTACAATATTTGTCTTACCAATATTAAGTTATCTATCTATAAAATGTACTTATACAATAGTGTTACCACACTTGATAAATCTTGGTCTCCTTTCACTTATGAGTCGTATTCCCTTATGATTGAGGGTCGTGGTCACCATGTGTAGTGGAACCACACGACTTCCTTTTCAGTTATAATGTAGTGGTGTTGCCATTGCATTCTCCATTCCACATACTAGTCTTAGATGATCATCACATAGATATATAGGTTTCCTCACGATGAACTTCACCATCAGAGCACGTCATATTAGTTGTTATACTAACTGCATATAAATTGAACAATTCATTGGTGCAGGATTCAAACTCGGTACCTTCGGAATGGGAAGCCAGCGTTGAAACGTATAGGCTATCAATAGATGCTGAAGATTACTAATATGTAAACAAGTGGGGATATTTGGGCCCTCATCATCATGAGATAACTATATATGTATATGTTATTCAGTCATTCAAACAGTCACCAATTCATCAAAAAGGGATTTAGGGGTCAACGGGCGGAAAATGATTGATGCGAAACGGTGTTTGAAAGTGTTTTGTTTTCTAACCGAGCGTTAAATGGAACATTCGCTTTTTTCTAACCGGATATCATTTCAATATTACACGTTCAACTATTGTGTAGTAAAAAAAAATCATTACTAGTAAGTCACCTATACCAGAGACCGTCTAAGCAGTTACCACAGCTCCTCCTACCGCCAATTAGTAATGCAAATGTTCCAGTTTGTATGATAGTAAGATTGTTGGGGTAGTTATGTCTCAAGTTGACCGCAATGTGGTGCTGTATACCATCTTAATCAGTATCATGTTATGGGCAAGCGTGTCACTTATTATCAAGTGAACATCTCGTTAATTTTATTGAACCAAAAAAACGATTCCAGTAAGACTGGGGAGTAATAATATAGCGATACATTTACGTTCAGTGCGCTGTCTTGGTGTTGGCTAAACATTAAGTTTTATTAACGTCTGGATAGTATCGATTTACTACATTATTTACTGGTACCGTTGTAGTTAATTTACGTATTACCTCATGAGTGAGGGTCATGGTCATCATATAGTGGAACCACACGACTTCCTTTTCAGTTATAATGTAGTGGTGTTGGCATTGGCTTCTCCATTCCACATACTAGTCATAGATGGTCATCACATAGATATTTAGGTTTCCTTACGATGAACTTCACCGTCAGAGCACGTAATATTAGTTGTTATACTAACTGCATATAAATTGAAAAATTCATTGGTGCAGGATTCGACCCGGTACCTTCGTAATCGGATTTCAAACCACTAGGCTATCACTACTTACTTATTCTTTAATTATACTAAAATAGTACATCGTATAAGCTCTAGTTAGGATGGTATACATTGCACCACTTTGAGACGTTAATTATTAAGTGTCGTTACCCCAGTAATTTCACTACAATACAGTAATGTTTGCTCATTACTATTTTGCGGTAGAAATAGGAACTGCGGTGGTACCTACTTTTACAGTCTCTGGTAACGGTAGACCTACAACAATGGGAGATAATTCATCATCCAATTTAATTACTGGGGTAACGGGACTAAACATATGTCAACGATAAGCGCAATGTGGTGCTGTATAGAGTCTTAAACAGCGCTATGTTATAAACTAGCGTATCACTACTATTATTACGAGTCTTTGTGCCGAAAACATCTTTTGATGCCGCTAATTCTCAGGAGGGAAAATGCCGACGCCTTGTTCCTTTTGAAAATTATCAACAGTGATGTGGACTGTCCCGAGTTGCTGCTTGGTTTTAATTTTCAAATTCCCATAGTTCGTACCAGGCATAATAACTTACTTTATGTACCTACATCGAAAATAAATTATAAAAGAAACACGTTTAAGTGTCGCGCACCGACCATTCTCAATAAACTTATTAGAACCAATGATCTGGACATATTCTCTAACATTATTGACTCTATAAGAGTTAAGCTCAATACGTCATTCTTTGGTTCCCCAAAGATTTCTGTGAAATTAATAGAGTGAAGTGGTTTTTTCATTTTTTTCATACACATCTAATTTTTGTTTGGTTGTTTTTGTTCTTTTATCAAATATTGCATTTTTGTTTAGATTACTTTTATGTTCTAATGATTCTTGTTTGTATGTATGTCTTGGGTGAATGTTCATTGTTTGTGGTCTATTTATTTTAAAATATGTTTTTGTTAATGCGCATGAACAAAAATCCACAGGTCTTATATATAATAAAGAAAAGAAAGTTAGAATATCTGGGCCACATAATGAGAAATGCAAAATATGAACTGCTGCAACTCATCATATAGGGAAAGATTCAGGGAAAGAGGAGTGTGGGCCGCAGAAGAACATCCTTGCTAAAAAACCTACGACAGTGGTTTGGAAAGAGCATCCGTTCGATTTTCAGAGCCGCGATATCGAAGGCCCAAATCGCCGTAATGACCGCCGACCTTCGGAAGAAGATATTACCCTAAGAAAAAGAAGATTTTAAATATATACGATCTATCGGTGATAACTTGTAAATGGCTTTTGACTTTGTTTAATGTTACAAATTGATGTTAGATATAATAGCTGTAAGTTGTCCTTTAAAAATAATAAAATCACTTACAACCAGATGAACGGCTTGTTCGTCTCCTTGCTTTGTATAATAAAAATCCGACAAACAGCAGAATGCATACTTTACTATGTTCCAGTATGCAAGTGAAATTACTGGGCTAATGAGAATTAAATGTACAATACAGTGTTGTATATAATTTTAACTAGTGTCATGTTATAGGCAAGCGTATCACTTACTATCAAGTGATCGCTTTACTCATCTCCTTACCAATAGTGATGTAGTACATTGTCTACTTCTCTCCTTTCAGCAGTTACAGAACTTCACACGATATAACAAAGCTAACTACTTTCCACTAGAATAAAACTACTATTAAATAGAATTCGTTTAAAAATAAGCCTGCTATTTTAGATTGCTATTTATTACTAGCGCTGTGAAAACTGCTATTAATTTAACTTTACAGTTTACTGATAGCTCGTAAATATGAAGGTGATAAAAGTCGACTATATATTATTCAGCTGTACTGGTGTTGATGTTGAACATTCGGCCTTCGGGCGGGATGTTTTGACGGAATTTTAAACTTTACTGAACTATCTACAAATAAACTAGTAACCAACGATCTACAGACCTAGATCTAGTGCTTTTGATTTTGATAATTTTTATTTTATTTATTTTAACTTCATTGAAATATCTATAATTAGAATCCAATACGCGGACGTAATGCCTATGTTATGTTAATGCTTATGCTTTTTTTATTCACCTGATGGTAAGTGATACGCTTGCCCATAACATGGCGGGGTTAAGATGGTATACATAACACCATATTCTACCCTAGTAATATCACTAGCTACTACACATTACAAACTGAAACACAGTACTGTATATCTGCTGCAGTAGGAGCTAGGTCACTTACCTAGACGGTCTCCAGTAATAAAGACCTACCATTACTACTTACTTTGTTTACAGTATGTTGTTTACATAAATGAAAAATATATATTATGTATAAGGATTCAGTTAAGTTATCACAACCTAACATTAGTGGTGATCTCAGAAGTTTATCACCTAAACTTCAAACCAATTATCATCAGTGTTCATCTCTAGTATTGTAGACGACTATATGTATTTATTGATTCATCCTATATTTATTTATGTGTTTTCGAATATTTGCATATGTATACATAGTGTTATATGTATATATAAGTAAGTATATACGTACCTATAGTTTTTTTTGCTTTAAATATAACTTTCACACTGCACCTGCTACGTCATCCCCTATCTCCTAGGTATTTTTTTTGTATATGCCAGTTTATGACTGGCAACTATATAAATTTCCTTAGACGTATGTCAGAGACCTTGGTACTACTACGATGTTAGTGTTATGTCATCACTTTCAAAAACTATTACAACTTAATTATGTTAAAATAATTTTTCCATACAAAATTTACAAGCTAAAGTAGATACAACTATTAATGGCTATTCTAGTCTTAAAAACTAGGTAAATATAAGAGCTAAACAAATAAACAAACAATCAAGAATAATTATTTAAAACATACCAATAATTAGTACCAATCAAATACTCGTATAAGCTAATTATTATTATTATTTATACAAAGACATACTATCACTAATACTAATCACTTATTCTTCTTAATTACCCTTAACGCTACATATTTACAAAACTCTAGGAACTCTTCTCTCCGTTCGATGTCTTTTATAATTTCCGGTATGTTTTCTGTCATTATGTTCGTATTAATATTGTTTTGTAGGTCGAATCTCTTGCTGTCGTATATTGGGCATTCTATTATTAAGTGTTTGATGGATTTCGGTTTGCAGTGTACTACATCGGGAAAGAAGATTTTGGTTCCTGATGCAGTGTCATTGTCTTTGCATCGCCTGTTCCATTCGTTGAGCGACTCCAAGCGGATTTGTCGTTTGACGAATGAAACAGGACAGAGGTCGTATCGGGGTTTTGTCTTGAGTTTTTTAGCCGCTTCTTTGGCAAGATGGTCTGCCCTTTCGTTACCGTTTATATCGGCATGTGCTCTTATCCAGGGCAAGGATACCTCCTTGTTCTGGAGTGTTGCGGCTTTGATGTTCTCTCTCGTATATCCTAGGTTGATTGGTAGAGAATGGTCATAGGCATTAAGTACGCCTTTTTTTGTCGCGGGGTAAATCTTCAAAAGATGCTTTACTTCTGGGGTAAGTCAGGGTTATGTGGGATTTATACCCATTGACATCCCCACCGTGGTCATTCTCAGTTCATTGCGCTGCTGCTGAACACATCCCGGGGAGATCTGTTGCTTTCCCAAGCATAGATAGTATGCGACGATATACGAGACCACTTCGTACATGTCCGTCCCGGGCTCACTCAATATACAGTGAGGGCCCGTACCCTAAAAGTCCCTTCCAGTCTCCTTCTACCACAGGCAGGGCTTACCTTAGTCCTATTCTTGATAGCTTGAGACTACAGTTCTAAGGCATTAAATCCGCTTATTGGACACGAATTTTAAGTGTTATCAATAAAGCTTTTTAATTTTTTTTTTCTTATAACGATATGAGAGTAACGCTTCGGGATATTAATTACAAAATTATTAAGTGATCAGGAAAATTTCAGCTAAACCGTCTAACATTTACCGAAACAGGCTGCCGGCGTAGGAGTACGGGGATACAGTTTATGTTTACGTTTCATTGCCGTAAAACAACTTAGGGCCCGTACTCGCGACAAGTTTATCCGCCGCGGGTGGTCTCGGTACACCACCCTCACGTCCCACCACCCACCCCCACCACAGTGATAAACTAAACAAACCCATTGTAATAAGTAAACCGCGTCGAACTTCGTACCGGTGTTTGCAAGTATACAACTTGATGTACTTGTTTTGGTTACCTTAATTGGAATATTAAAGGTTCCGACACAAATATACTTAAACTACAACAAAGATATATAACTAATAATTTATTAACAAAAGGCTCATAAGGTTCCTCCAAGGTCTGTAACGAGCCAGTTACCTTTAATGATGCAGCAGTCCATAGGCTACAGTAATTCCTTACTATTAGGCAGATCGAATGCTTATTTACCAATTTAGTAGTATATAAAAAAAATAAAAGAAAAACTTCTATACTGCTGTATGTAGGGCAGGAAGTCATCAGTCCTTCTACAAGTAATTTTTTTTATTTAACAAGACTAAGTCTAAGACAGTATACACTTAACCACACAGACTAGTAGTCTTACGTAAGTCACCGTTTAAACTACAACACAGTAATGTTTTCACAGTACTATTTGGAGGTAGAGATAAGAGCTGTGGTGGTACCTTGATGGTCATTAGCAACAGAGAACTACCAGGAAAGAAAGGAAGCAATAAAAAAAGATAGAATCAAGTAGAAACTTACCCACAACACGAAGAGGAACGCTTAGTAAAAAACTAACATCTACCAGTAAAAGGTTACAGGTTACAATAAACACAAGGAAAGCAATTGGCCTTTACTTAGAACTATTCTCTTATTAGTACCCTTTAACGATATATTAAGTATACTTAAATACTTAAAAGGAAATTAAGTTGAAAACTTGAATAACCTATTAATTATATAGATAAGGAAAATAGATAACAAACTAAATAGTTCTTATAAAAAGTAGTGCCTTTGCTGCTGCAGACGTTTATAGGCTACGGTAACTGTTTACCATCGGGAAGGCTGTAAATTGTATATATATACATATATGATTTACAGCCTATATATAAATACATATATAAATAAACAGAGCGGGCTTACGAAAGTTAACTAAACACATCTCTCTCTTTACGTCATCAAATATAATAACCAACAAGAATTATCGCTGTGTAAAAAAGGAACTTAAGTATTAAAAAAATAAACAACTTAATGTTGAAACTTAATTAATTTCTATGGATTATTACAAAATTAAAATTACCCTTAAACGGTTTAGCTATATTCAAAATATCTTAGAATATTTATGGGTCCATTTCAGTGATACTTCAGGGACATTCTGCAGCTGTTATATTTCTCCAGTTCTATCTATACAAAAGTCTGCTTCTGTGTTAAGCAGAATACAGCAAATGATAGCTAAAGATATTGGTATGGACTTTTTTTTTTATTGTTCCCCTTCGTGTTGTGGGTAATGGTCTCTGGGTTGCTTTTATTTATTGTGTTTCTTTATTTATTTATTTCAACTTTCCTAAATTCCTTCCTTTCACTCTACATTATCTTTCTTCCATGCATCGCCTCTCATACCAAAAGCCGCCTCACCTTTACAAATATTTTTTTATCTTATCTTAATTTTATCCTTTTCTTGTACATTTCTTTCTTAAATTTTTATTAACATACTTTTTGTTTTCTTATCTATTTACATCTGCTCTTATAATTTTACATTGTTTCTGTTTCTATTTTTACCGCTTTAATTCTGAGCTATTGTTTGTTTTCTCTTTTCTGCCTATTAACTTTCAGTTTTATTTGAGTTTATCACTCTCTGTACAATTTATTTAGCAAACTTAATAAAGATGGAGCGACTCTTGCCATCACTCATCAGAGAGATATGGACTTGGTTCATCATCATCAGCAGACGATATCTACAGCTGGACGTAGACAGAGGCCTTGGAGGAGAGTCCAATAATGAGAGGATTAGGGGCATCTCTCTCTACGCTGATCCAATATAAATTTGTGGGTATCCCAAATCTTTGTTGATTATCAGGTTAAAAACAGGAGTAAGCTTGGGTCCCGTGAGGTATGTGGGGTCTATTACACCCCACCTTAGACTTTGATTAACAGAAGTAAATACTGCTTAGAAATTTATTACCAAAACGTAGTGTAAATTAAATATATGTAAAACACAGTTACTTAAGTATGTAAGCTCTACATTTTTACGGTTTTTCAATGCTAAGTATAAGTCTATTTAAAAAAGAAAATGAGAATGAAAAGTAAGTTCTGTTTCCGTTTGAGCTAAGCCGAGCCATGTAAATGCAAACGGCATACTTATTCAAGTTTAAAATATACAATGTACCGCAGCGAATTTATATATTCAAAGTCCTGTTGATGGTTTATGTTTGTATATAAACAGCATAACTTTAAGTTATCGCTTACATTATTTAGTTATTTTTCAAATAATGATGGTTGGGTTTAAAAACACCTTTAAAGAAGATCAACGACAAGAACATACTTAGATTTTAATATTACAAGTAAACTAGTAGAAAAGTACAATATAACTATATTATAACATAAATTACTTAATGTTAATAACTTAAATAGGAATGATGAAGATGAGAAGGAAGTGTGAATGAATATTTTCATCACCAAACCGCACTGGGTAAGAGTTGTTAGAATCGTAGCATTACCTGTATTCAGCTGTGTATATCTATCGGCTGATGATGATTATGACGGTGATGATGATGGTGAATATAACGGGATATATAAGCAGTGACTTCTGCCGTAATTTTTGCAGTTTGACCTCACTGTACAAAACAGTGGGTTACGTAAAACCCGTTCAGAACCCTCGGGGCTAGTTCGTATATACTTTACACGAATTTAAATACTGTAGCCATATATATGTAGTATACAGAGGGTCTCGTAGTGACTACGTTTTTTTGTGTACTTTCGATTCTATGAAACATTAATAGTATGAAGATTTCTCTCTTTTTATTTTACTTTAGTCCATCGGCGTTCATCTGATGGTAAGTGACGTACTTTCCCATAACATAACGCTGATTAAAATGGTATAGAGCATCACATTGCGCTCGATTTGAGACATATATTAAGTCTCGTTACCCCAGTAATTTCACTAGCACACAGCACCCTTCAAAACCGGAACACAGTAATGTTTGCAGTTTACTTATCGGAAGAAGTATGAGCTATAGTATCTATATACTTAGACAGTCTGTGGTAAGAGAAACCTACTACTAATAAATTTCTTGGATGGTATTAAAATTAGTGGTAATCAGGAATCATCGCAAAAAGACTTTCTAAGATATCTGTAATGACTGAACTTATTTTTTATATTAAATTTTAAGTTATTTTCAAATTTCAATTTAAGTAAACAACTAAAATACTTAAATGTCTAGTGGATAATTTTATGTATCAATATCAGTCATCATCTGCACGCGCTTAGTTAAATATTAACAGTAAATTATATATTTGTAGAGGCAGTAATTTTTTTATCGGTAAAAAGTAGTAGTAAAGTCGAAGAAAATAATGGGAATACTTCACTGCTTACACTGGACGAGACAATGAGGGTTTGCACACAACCTTGTTTGAACGTTGGAACAATTTCATAGAAAATTGAAATTCTGCCTTACATCGGACGCGGGGTACAGTCGCGAGCTTTTAATGAAAACTTTTTGAAGCTTTATTGAACGATTTATATTTTGACGTATATATTAAGTAAATAAATTAATATCTAACCATAGTTATATTTAGTTCTATATTATTTACAATCTATACTGGTTTTTGTGGGTATAAATCCCACATAACTCTGACTTCTCCCCAGAAGAAGGGGATCTTTTGAAGGTTTCCACTTCGACTAAAAACAGTTGCTATACATGTCAAAAAAGCTCAAGTTCGATTCCCACTGAAACGTAACTTCCAGCAATATAAAATTATATGATCATGTTCTAATATATTCAAGCTTCAGATCGGGTCCGACTCTCTCCTTAAAAAGGTCTTAGAATCCCAGCTGTGGGAACATAAAGTAGGCTAATTTAAAATTATGAATTTTATCTAATTTTGTGGCTAACTACAGAGTTTATTTGCTTTTTGGCTTTTGTTCTAGTGGGTTGTTGTGTGGAATCCTTTACACCCCACTAGATAACATCCATAAATAAATGTCCCATGTTCCTATTTGCCGGTACATTCGGGTTTATTCTCTAACTTTTGATAGATCCTACATCCGCAGAAACAGCGATGGAACAGCTAGTTTACTCCTTAAACTAATACCTTAAGGTTCAATTTCGAAGGTTTGTGGGTCCCTTTGGAGCCTCGGTCCGAAGGCTTTACTGCAGACGTAATTGCCGCCAGCCTCGCGTATCTGTGCACGGATATGGCTGGGGATATTACAAAATTTACCCCAACCCTCGAAATGAAGACCTGAAAATTTTAAACATCACAAAAACATCTCACTTAAAGCTGTTTACAAGTTAAACGACTTACTTTACTTAAAGTTACAAAAAAGTCGATTTCACCAGATACATTCCTACCACCAGTAAAGTTGATAGTTATTTTCAGAGTATGTAACTTTGATATATTTGTGACTACTTCAGGATATCACTGATCTAAAACTTAGGTGAAAGACTAGAATTTAATAATGAAATCTTTATTTTATTCTACAAACATTACAAAATGAATAATCTATACTTTAAAGTTAATATTAATACTGTAACTAGTAGTCATTTACATTACTGGTGACATGTCTTCATTACCGAAGACCGTCTAAATCCGCAGCTGCTATTTCTATCGCCAAATAGTAAGGACTTTACTGTGTTCCGGTTTGAATGGTGCTGTATGTTAGTGAAGTTACTACGGTAATGAGAGTTAACTCTTTATAGCTCTAGGTCACGAGTACAATGTGATGCTTTGTATACTATACTTACTATCAGGTGAAGGCCTTGCCTGTTTTTGTTATACGAAACTGTTCAAAGATTTGTTTACTTTATAGTTCAAAATTGAAAATAAGCTGTCCACAGAAACTACGCTCGAAGCTTTCAAACTTCTCACCGCTTACAACAGAGCGCTTGTCTAAAGCTCGAACAATAAACTTAGTTTCACACTTTCGTAGTTTTCTTTCCAAAACTGATGTTTATGTAACATTTATTTATTTATTTATAATTCCTTCACACAAACAAAACAAGACAAAAAATGTATGAAAGAGATATAATAAACAAAAAGGCTAAAATAATGCTACTAATCCTCTTCCAGTCAATCTTACAGCATGTGAAGATATTAAAAAATAAACTAGAATAAGTAAAAAAAGAATAATATAAATATAGATAAGGCAAGAGATTAATTAAGATCCTTTATGGGATGTAAGAGGTCCCATATAAGACATTACGAGACCCAAGCCAATCTCTAATCAAAATGACTCTGACTCAAACTGACTCCCTAGTTCGTATTAGGCCAGCGTGGTAATAGCCCAAATACCCCCACTATTGGAAAATGCCTATGTCCAGCGGTGGACGTCTATCGGGTGGTGAAGAAAACGAATATTTGTGGTGACCTCGGAAATTTAGCATTTAACTAAAGTTCAAAGTTGTTAGTATAGATTTGATTTATTTCAGAACGACCTTTTGGGGAGAGGGAGTGAGGGTTCAATTGTTTAAAGTCTGAAGGTCAGTAAGAAACTCCAGTGGGATTAGTTTTTGTAGATCTAAAATTAAGCAAATGGGATAGATCGTTCATATTAATGAGAGTTGTTAAACTGTTAAATGGTAATGATTTTAAAGGTAACATGGGACTGATGGTAGGTCTTTATTTTCTTTCCTTTTCTCCTTTTATTCTCCGTCCAAGTGTGGGCCAAGGCTCGTTACATCATTTTTATTTCCATTTTTACTCTACCTTTATCTGGTCGTTCTTTCATACCATTCCAATTTCTTCTTTTTTTCATCGTTCTTAATGAGAGAGACCAAAATTTTTTTATTTTTATAATTATTCCTTATTTCCATTACATTTGATCGGTCCCCATTACTTATTGTTACCACCAAATAGTATTGAGCAAACATTACTGTGTTCTAGTTTGAAGGGTGAGCTAGGCAAATTACTGGAGTGCCAGAATGATCCAAATTCTTCCATTACCATAGGAGGGCTACGTCTAGCAGTGGACGTATATCGGATGATGATAATGATATTAGCATGATCTACGCTGATGCAGGAAAGTTCTTCCACTACTTATCTGTTCTTATTGGAAATGAGGAGCTAGACCTACTAAAGAGAATTTAAATTTGAAGCAAAGTGGCCATTAGGACTGTTAGTGGTTACCGTCGCGGCGGGTTCCGCACAGCTGTACTACTGCACTAATAAGATCTCGGCGGTAAACACCGACGCAATCATAATAACTCTTGGCAGCTTGTCGTAAAAGAGCCAATAAAACTATATTGATGGCCTCACCCCCCTACTCCCACTGGCCTGGGGGAACAGATCCAAGAATCATATGTGCAGGTATATGTTTTGCGTAAGGAGGCTGGTAGCAACTGGATGCGTATAGTCAAAGATCTGGCTGTGATATTCCTGAGGAGAGGACTATGTCCAGCTATGGACTGCTGCAGGTTGATGATGATACATACTGATAAATATTTATTCATAGGAATCGGTTCACGTGGCTTTGCTCAACAGTAGATATCTACACTGATGATAGGTCTATTGCCGGTGACCGTTTATTTACCACCGCAGCTCCTATTGCAGCCTGGAAACAGTACTGTCTTGTTTTGTTCATCGAATTGACGAAGCCGTTCACCTGATCGTAAGTGATACGCTTGACCATACCGAAGCACTAATTAAGATGGCATACACAGCACCATATTGTACTCGTCGCCTTGACACGTTACTTACTAAGTCTCGTTACCTCAGTAATTTCACTAACATACAGGGCCTTTTATATAACACAGACATGTTTGAACATTACTATTTGGCAGTAGAAATAGGAGCTGCGGTGGATCTAGATAGATTCCGGCAACAGAGACTTACCACCAGTAAACTGTGCGAATATTACTGTGTTCCGGTTTGAAGGTTGCTGTATACTAGTGAAATTACCGAGGTAACGAGACTTAACAATTAATGTTTTAACCAACGCAATGTTATGGGCAAGCGTATAACTTACCATCACTTAAAAAGAAAAGGAACAGACAAATATTTCCGACACTCAAGTGAATCCCTGTAGTGGACATAAAATTAGTGTTAAGGGGACTAAGTTATAATGGGGCAACTTTACTCACATTAACTCAGTTCAGATCTCAAGAGTGGAGTAAGTTACACTACATTAATGACGTCTTTCATTCTTATATATATGGTAAGTATATTGTAATAATATATATAGCAATTTACAACTTAAAGCTCTTAATAAAGAGACAAACAATCAGGTACTTAACAGATTAAGTAACTATTTCTATGTGATATGATGAGAAAGGTGTTCACCTGATTGTAAGTGATACGCTTGCATCAACATGGTATTAGTTAAGATGGTATACACAGCACCATATTGAGGTCATCGTCTTGAGACATGTTATGTCGTTACCGCAGTAATTTCACTAGCATACAGAACTCTACAAACCGGAAGACAGTAATGTTTCCAAGTTATTATTTGGCGGTAGAAATAACAGCGGACCAAGCCAGTCTTCGGTAATGAAGACCTACCACCAGTAAAATAAGTGACCACCAGTGACTGTATTAGTAATAACTTCAAAGTATAGATTATTTATTTTATAATGAATAGTAATCTGTAAATTAAGATAAAGACTTAAGTTGTAGTCTTTTCTCTTAAGTTTCAGATCTGTGATGTATTAAAGTAGTCGCCAATATATCAAAGTTACATCCTCTGAAGATGACTACCAACTTTACTGGTGGTAGGTTTCTGATCTTATCGACCGTCTACCACCGCAGCTCATATTACTACCGCCAAATAGTAATATTCAAACATTACTGTGTTATATGCTTGTGAAATTACTACGGTAACGAGACTTAACTCACGTCTTAAGGCGAGTGTGATGTGGCGCTGTGTATACCATCTTAACTAGTACCACATTGTTATAAGCAAGCGTTTCACTTACTATCAGGTGAATGCCATACTTGTCTAGTAAAAAAAAGTGTTCACCTGATAGTAAGTGATACGCGTTAGAATGGTATACAGCACCACATCGCTTTGTGACAAAATTTTAAATCTCGTTACCTCAGTAATTTTAATTACTACAACATCCTTCATATTGCAACACAGTAATGTCTGTATTACTGTTTAGCAGTAGACGGTGGCACCTACCTAGACGGTTTAAAGCAAGAGACCAACCACTTATTAGTAAGTGATTGCTTACTATCAGGAATGCCGTATTATTTACTACCTTAATGGTATATAAAAATGGTTATAAAGAGGTCATCAGTTCGATTCCATGAGAATATATACTTTAACTGCTTTCTTCTTCTTTCTCCTGCCCTGGTCCCACTTTATGTAGGGTCGGCACAACATATTCTTCTCTTCCAGTCTCGCCTATCAGCCGTCATCTCATCGGTTACCCCTTTCTTCCTCATGTCATCCTTCACACAA
>DWLS01002343.1:0-18355 GCA_018246255.1 Pachliopta kotzebuea | reverse complement strand
ATGTTAAAATTTGCTGTTCTGATATTTTCAAACCCACCTTCTTATCTCAACTCTTATTTTACGTTTCTAACCTCTAACCACGATAAAAATCTCCGCTCAACTAACAACCCGCTTCTTTTATGCTCTTCGTACATTTCTGATGCTGTCCACTCCTTCTTTATCCAATGAACTCTTCTCTGGAATGCGCTTCTCGAAATCAGAACAGTTACCAATCGGTACATCTTTAAATCAAAAGCTTGGAACCTTCTCTTGAATGAAGTAGTGATCGGATACTCAAAAATATTTTTTTATGTACCGACATACTTAATAACTATAATATATCTATATAACATTTGTTTTATGTATCTAATTTAATGTTGTGTATGTACTTTAATACAGTTTATTATTTTACTATAACAACTTTTAACTGCTACATGCATCTACCTACTTCATCACATCTCTGCACCACCAAAGGTAGACTGTAAGATAATGGCAGTGGCATTAAGTCCCGTCTTTACGAGGTGTAATAAGGAATAAATAAATAATAAAGATGGTGTTTTGCAGATGCTCGGCGGCAGAGTGCACTGAATAAGGAATATCAACAAATCAATACCGCTGCCACCGCTCCCCGCGAGCAGTCCGCAGACGTCGTCACTCTCATAAACACTGCTATAGTATATAACACCTATACTATAGTTTGAAACATGTGTTGGATAAAAAAAAAACAATGACTTATATTTTAATACTTTATTTACATAACATATATATTTATGTAATAAAAAATGAACAGGTAAACTTTTATATAACGCATGGTCAATTTTATCGAATTCAATTTACTCAATGAAAGTTTCAATTTCAGAATTTGTGGTACAATTTGAATTAAGAGCAATGCTTTGAAAAACCCCTGGCAACACTAAGATGACTTTGGTGTTTATAGATTTTATAAGTTCGGCTAACATGTCTTTTAAATCCGCTATAGGTAAATATATTTCTTTTTTTCTTTTATTCCTCGGACTATAGTCGAAGATCTTGTTTGCTTATAGTATACTTATTTGCTTTATAATTGTTAACCAATCGCAAAAGCCGATACATAAATATACATTGTTACTCCCTAATTATTTTAATTTCTTTTAACAGCATCCAGTGTAATTTTTTCATCATCTTTTTCAATCTTATTTCTATATCTGTCCTTTCCCTTAAATAATTACGATAATCTATAAGGTCTATTATACTTTCTTCGTAAATATAGTTCATACAACATTCCTATTATACGATTGTAAGGATAGTTGAAAAAGTTTAATGAATTTTTAATTTTCAGTAACTACCGTTCCGACTGCACCTGACTCTGGTCAACTAACGGGCGACGGAAGTTCGTCAGAACCACGTTCTTCCGCCGTCCGTCTAATTTTCAAAGTAAGTCTCGTTTTTTGACTTGATTAAATACGAAATAAAAGACCACATCTCTTTGGCAGTATACTCAAACGCTTGTTAAGAGCAAAGGACGCTTCGAATCGCACAATATTGTACAAATCTCTAAGAGGGTAGTAATGATAGCCCAGTGGTTTCAACGCCTGCCTTCCATTCTAAACATACCAATTTCGAATCCGGCTTGCACCAATGAATTTTTCAATTTATATGCAGTTAGTATAACAACTAATATCACGTGCTTTAACCCAAGTATCAAAACGGCTATTGATATTAAAAAAAGAATCTCTCAGGTCATTAATGGCAGGTCTCTGTTTCTTATCAACTTATAAGCAGTAAACGCAACACCTATTTTCCTGGCAAGTGTGTTTCACATTCCCTGTTAATAACACAAAAATAGGCGACTTTTATTTGACGGGGTGAGCGAGGTGTTCATCTAATGGTGAATTATACGCTTGTATCTCCATAATAATTTGGTGCTAGTAAAAATATTAACCACATTTCGCTAGACGCCTTAAGATATTAGATGTAGTCTCGTTACTCCAGTAATTTCACTACGTAACAATGTCATTCAAATTGAAACACTGTAATTTTTATGTAAAGTTCTCTTTGCCTGCAAGAGACGGGAGCTGCGGTGGTATCTACCTAGACTGTGTTGAGGTTCTACCATCGGTTAACTTTCCAAATAATACGGGTTTATCGTGCATTTAGTTGATCCAAATATTTTGTTGAATTTATTAATGTTTTCTGCTCTAGAATAATAATTGGTAATTCTTTTCAGGAAACATAATTTTTAGTAGCTGGGACGAATAATAAACTCTCGTACTCCGACGACACATATGAATATGTAGTCGAAGTAACCAGCAAGCAGACTTAAGCTAGGCATTGGAATAATTCTTAAACAACATCTACACATTGTAATTGATGACACGCTCCGGATGTGACAATTTCATACTACTTGGTTATAATTATAGTTAATAGAAATTCATTATAAGATTTCAATTGCACATATATTGGATACACTTCATTTAAGCGTCTAGTATTAGAATATTCCGTTACTTAAAGCGATAATAAATTAAGGTTTTTGCATGTTAGTAACAGTAAGATAATGTCGCGTTAATAAATAAGTTATGTTTTTGTTTTTTTTTCCGGTCCAGATGTACAAGTACGATGTGCGTAAATAATAAGGGGGATATTAATATAAATAAATACAATACGTTCATTAGTCATTTACATTTAGTTTTTCATATTTTTTTTGTTCTTTCAATATATGCAATAAATCTACTTATATATTTGTTTTATTTTGGTAATACCATAAGTTCCATATCGAAGCATGAAGATGTTTCACAATAAGCACACAACCAAACGAACGGTTCTTCTCGACGAGGCAATATCCCCGATGAGCTTGATCTGTTGGTGTTGATATGTTTCAATTTCATCGACAAGTGTTATTCACCAACTTAGACTTAGCTAGTGCGGTGTATCAAATGGACTGTACTATCTTATTATAATAGAAGATCGAAGCCTTTGCAATGAAAAATTTAATACTGTTGTTTGTTTATTGCTTAACAAATCGTTAATTACACTATTATTTCTGTTTTAACTTTAGAAAATGCGGTATAAATATCATCATAGGTTTACGGCTTTTTTTCGACAATTTTAAGTGAATAAAAAAATTTTTGTAACTACCTTTATTTATATACCATTCTTTTGAGCAGTAATAGTTAAATTTAAACATCCTTGCCTGAATGAAAATCACAACGGAAGTGTTATATTTCTAATAGAGGTACATTTAACGCCTGCTGTAATGAACATAGCAAAATTTCTTTCTTAAAATTTACGTTAAATAAGTAATATTCTTTCAGTATTACTTGTGTATATTTTCTAACCGATGACTTTAATGGCGACGATACAAATCGATTGCAAGTCTGCGCCTGTTTTTGAATAGTTTTATTTAAACATTTTTGTATAATATCATAAATATCATGTGGAGGGAACATTTCCTTTAAGGATATAGACAAAATAAATCATATTAAAACACTAAAACAAAAATTAAACAGTTGATCTCTAAGAAGCAGTATTTTATCTTGTGCCTCTTGTAAACGTTCTTCTTCGCAACTTCGGGCTTTTTTATAAGCCCTACTAATTGCGGCCACGTCTTGGTTCTTGCCATTACTGGTAACATGTGTGAATAAAAGACCGTCGTCTTTAGACAATGCGGTGGCTAGGACGAGAATATGTTGCGTAGTCTCCGGACCGCTGCCCAACCAAGGTGGACTAGGTCTTTGGATTTATACGGTCCAAAAAACTTATTAATCTGAACATCTCAACAAAGTGTAGGGTTGCTTGAATTAGTAAATAAATTAATACAAGAATATAAGTAACGAATTTCTTATATTTATAATAAAATATAAATCTTACCAAATACATCAGATTTTATTATCCAATAAAGTTTCATACATTTTTAGAGACTAGAATGTAATGTTGAACTGAGATTTGGGGATTTTTAAGATGAACACACACACATAGATACGGAACATCGATGTATATACCAAATGTTCACGTTTACAATACCGCGATACCACAGTCGTAGCTTAAGCACCATTTCATCCCAACCATTACTAAATCTTTGATACGAAACAACAATATCATATTAACGTTTGTAATATTTCATAAACAAAAGCATACTATATCAATATACGTAAACTTTACTATCAGTTAGTTAATAACTAATAAAGTGAATTGAAAAGGAAAAAAAGAAAAACTTCATAGTGCTAGAACTGTACAAAAATATGTTAATACACTTTTACATAATCATATACGTATCACGTGTTACCTCTCATGTCATACACAAGTAAACTACTACTCATACATTACATATTTACAATAACTAATCGGTGTCCAGGAAACATCCTGTAACATATCGTAGAGGAATACTGTTATAAATTAACAATTATTTACAAAACACCGACAGAAGTCCTAGTTTACGTGGTCACAATCTAGTGTTGTTGAAACTTAAAGCAAATTGTCATGATCCCACTCGTGTGTTGAATTATTAACAAAACTCCATTGTAATTCACTGATAGAATCCGAAACGAATAAGATGCGAATAAGCATATAGTTGAAAGAAAAACATCGAAAGACTTCTTCTCCAAAGTACTCGCAAGTTGAATTTAACAAACAGTTGCAAACCCAAGCTAAGCCCCCGGTGAAACCATAAAGTTCTCTAAAGAACATAGTTTAAACTCATTTACATAGTTCCTCGTTCATATGTCGCATTCGAATTCCGATACTCTCTTATTCCGACCGTCGGGATTCGTTTGGAAATGATTTTCCCTCGTACCGACTCTTGGAAAACCGTTAAAACTATTCCTACTGACAAGAGGATTCTCTCGTTCCCTTTCTCTATGAAAACTGGACGTCGACAGTTTTCCATCTTTGCGTTCAGTAAAATTCGGGTCGTTAAAATTTTGATCGGTGAAATTTCTCTCTGTGAAATTCTTCTCTGGAAATTTCCTCTCACTGAATTCTCCCTCGGGGAAGTTTCGTTCGTTGAACGGGACATCCCGGATGCCGAAACCGCCCATTCTCGGTGTCCCGATGCCGAATTTGTTTCTCAGTTCCTCGTCGCGAAGATTAAACGCTCTGTTGTCAAACTTGGAAGGACCGGTAGCTAATCTGAAACATGTTGAAGAAAATCTACAGTTTCTTTACCTCCTACGTTTACCACCTCTCAGCGATAAATGAACCATGAAGAGGGTATAAATCTATTTCCGAAAAATAACGGTTACTTTTCATCGCCAATATTTGTTGTACTAATTTAACCTTTACTAGAACTCTATTTCATCAAAAATATGTTAAAAGGATATATTTTATTGGATTCTGTGGTAATTCGGTTTAATTCCAAATATACAAAAATTTAAATATATAGAATAAAAACATTAAATTATTTATTTTGTACTGGATTATATTTAACACAACAGCTATACTTACTCTCTAAAACACCGCCTTTCCCTATCATATTCTGCAGAAAGACCATCTTCATCATTAATAATCGCTGAGGGATCGCTATAAACAGATGACTCTTGGTAAAAAGAGTCCAAGTCTACGTAATTTCCTTCAGAGGGCTCGTTGTCAAGCAATTCAGCTAACTGGGCCTTGAGTGAAGCAAAGGTCGGCCGTTGAGATGGGTCGGCATGCCAACAAGAGTGCATGGCGCGGTACAACTGAGGTTTGCAGTGCGGTGGACGCTCCAAGCGGTAACCTTCAGTAACAGCAGCTAAAACTTCTCGACCCGACATCGCTGCGTAGGGCGTTGACCCTGTAAAATCATTCGTGAATGTTAATAATACCAACATCAAACTTTTTAAATGTCTAATAATCCAATGTCGCCTATAAGAAATGATGACATATTCAAGACTCTCGATTAGTTCTAGTAGGATTTTCACTTAGACGTCATAACGTCCATCTCCCCAAGACAAGACTAGATTAAAAAGTCTAGTTACCAGAGTAAAATGAACTAAAACATATAAGTTATGTCTTAAAATTCTTTTTTCTTACAAACCTCTCCGACTAGCAGAGTCAATTGTCCATATTTCATTCTGTTTCACTACCCGCAAGCTGTAAAAGACTTACCTAGTGTGACTATCTCCCAAAGAAGTATACCAAAGGCCCAGACGTCTGTTTGGTGATTGTATACATTGTAAAGCAGCGCTTCTGGAGCCATCCAGCGCACGGGCAATGCACCACGAGCAGCGCGCGCCCCACCACCAGCGCACCGCGACATACCAAAGTCCGCGATTTTACATAGCTTGTTATGATCCACTAACACGTTGCGAGCGGCTAGATCACGGTGGACAATCTGCAATGCAATTTACACGTAAAAATCCGACTATAAAATTTAACAGAAAAAGATCAGTTCATGAGAAGAATATCAATTCCTTAAGTTTAGTAAAAATAACATCATCACAGGAATCATTAAAGTAATCCTTTGCTCTCAGAATTGTGAAGAGCCAAAGTAAAGTGATGAGCACTATGACTGATGTCATCTTAGGAGCTATAGAACCCTAATCTGTTATGTAATTAAATTTCTCTTAAAACACAGTGATGCGTGCACACTTTTTTTTTGTTGATCCTCTCCTGTTTTTATTGTTCAGGGACCCCGACACTACGAAAGCTAACCTTTGCTATCCTGCTAATATCACTATTAGCAAAAAATGTAGTTGCTCTAGCTATGCAACCAAAAATGAAAGAAGTAACAATCATATTGTATTCTTAAATAGTTGTATCCATCAGCATACCCCTTTTGAAGCTATGTAGTCCATTCCTCGTGCGACGCAGTAGGCGAAAACGGTCAGGTCTCGTGAAGCAAGTGTACCGCTACCGCCGAAACGATCGGGCCGAGAGCGTCGCGCACGGAGATAAGTCAACAACTTGCCGCACATAACATACTCCATTATCAGAAGATAGGGCTCTGAAAAAAAAAACATAAACGTATAATTGGCTTCCAGTACTAAAAGCGCGTTTAGTTAGTAAAAATATTACTCTTTTGCTAATGTGGCAGTCAAATTATTGAAATAATTAGTATAATTTTCATTTCCATAATCATTTAAACTTAGTAACTTTCTTGAAATTGATATATAATTAAATGAATACTATTAGCAGCTATATAACAATAATAATTGTAACAAAAAAATTCAACAAACCTTGTTCTGTACAACAAGCGAGCAACGTAACTACATTTGGATGTGTACCGATTTTCTGCATGATGTAGATCTCATGCAGTAGTTCTTGTTTTTCCTTCTGTGACGCTGATTCTTTTATCGTCTTAACAGCCACTAGCCGTGTTAATCCATCGTGACCGTTCAAGTCATCAGCTTCGGCTTTCCAAACCTAAATTTAAAAGTTATATCAGTTTCATTTTTCCAGTTAGTTTAACAGAAATTCCAGTCAACGGACTGTAAATAACATCTCTGTTCTAAGAGTGTTGCTTAACTGCGGCAAGTCTCGGCCCTATAGGCCGTTAAACAACAAGATGATGGTTATTGCTACGATATGATCACATTATTCTAATGAAAATTACATCTAAAATAATAAATAACTCACCTGACCAAAATTGCCTTCGCCTAATAATGTTTGTAATCGAAGTTTATTCCGTGGAAACTCCCATTTTTGATCAGGTTTACTAGGATTTGGGAGAGGTGGACGCGCAACCGGTGTTATAGGTGACTCTTTCTTAATCTCGCTATCATCAAAATATCCCTCGTATTCCGTATCAATTTCCTTTGTCTTTTTAATCAAAAAGTTTCGCAAGAAGAAAGCTATTACGGCTGCTACAGGAAGAAAGCCTAGTCCAGCTAAAATGTATGATGCTGTGTAAGCTTTCTCGGCTTCTATTACTACTTCCTCGTTTCGAGACACATTATCGTTTTCGTTATTTATCGTTATGTTTACTAGCGACTTGATACTTTTAGAAGTAGTAGCATTTGTTTGTATAAAATTTTTTGGTACAGCTTTAACGTCATGTAACGTTTTAGGTCCCTCATTTACTGGTTTTATTATTGTTTGTATTTCTACGAATGTAGTGGTAATTGTTGGTAAAGCTGTCGTTACCGGCAATTGATTAATTACAACTTCTATATTCTCATTGGCTGTCAGAGGAGGTAGAGCTGTAGTCATAGTAGTGGAAGTGGTGGTGGTAGTAGTAGTAGGCCTTCTCCTTTTTAATATATTTTTGGGTTTTATTGTGCTAACATAACCTGGGTTATCATGAACAATTTGAAAATATGACGTACTTTCTGGTGTTTTTGTAGTAACTTCTTCTTTGTAAACTGTGGGTTCTGTTATTAACTCTCCAATCAATGGATTTGGTTTTAATGTAACATCTTGAGGAGAACTGCTCATTGCACTCTTAGTTGTAGTGGTTCTTATTCTAATTCTACGTTTGACTGGTCTATTTGTAATAGGCGGAATAGTAGAAGTTACATTATCAATAATTAAAAGAGGTGTTTGTACAGTTATATTAATATTTTCTTTTACAGAGTCCACAATTGTATCATTCATGGACTCATTTAAGCCATCCGTTTTATTTTGTCCTTTCATCGATGATGTTATAGATACCGACGTTACAACAGCTGTGTAGACAGAAGTAGAAGATTTTTCTGTTGTACTATTTGTTATTATAACAGCTTCGGTGCTTGTTGTACTTGTTGATGATTTTGATGGACGTCTTCTTAAATTAAAATAGTTTCTCGTGAAGTTTTTAGGGGAAGAGGTAGTGGTGCTAATGTTGGTGAAAAGGTTTTTTGTCGTGTTTAAGTTACTTAATACGCTCTCTTTTATAGGGTTATTGTTAGAGTTTTCATTTGTGCTATTGTCGACAGGATTAGCGGTCACATTATCCACAATCGGTACAGTAGCATTGAACTCTACCAAATTAGGAGATTTAGATGTTGTTTGTGTAGTACTGGAGTATTTTCGGTAAGCATTAACTAAGCCAACGGGCCTTGCTGGTGCCGGACCTTTCACAGTATTTCTTATTTTGTTTTTCTCTATAACATTTTTAACTACTGCTACATCCATATCTTCATTAATTTCATCTTCCCCTGCATTAGTAGTTTTATATTTTTCTGTTGCAGAGTACCGTGAATTAAATTTCCTCTTTTCAGGAGGCGCGACTATAAAATTAACTGATTTCGTTGAGGCCGATAAAGATGGTGAATATGTTAGGTTATCACTAATTATTGGGCTACCCAATTTTTGACCGAAATATATAAACGGAGCCATTTCTTCGTCCGGTAAGTCTGATTCAAGTTGGCGAAAATGGTTATAAATTTCGGGTGTCATGAATAATGTTTGATTGCTCTTTTCTGTATAGTTATCGTTCTTATAGTTATTACTGTTTCGAATATCTGTACTATTTGCAATAATATTTGTTTCTGGTTTTTCTTCTTTAATTTCTTCAAAAGGTTTAAATGTCACATTATCTAAAAGTTGCTCTGTCGCGGTTGTAGATGATTCTATTAAAGGTGTGGTAATTTCTTTTGCTTTAAGATCATTTGATGTATCAGTTAAGCCCACAGGACTTTGTGTAACATTTTCTGTGTCTGAATAGTTAAGCAAGTAGAGACCATGATTAGATTCATCGACTTGAAACTCTTCATCGGGGTCTAAATCAACTTCTTTTTCTGCACCTTCCAATTTATCTGGTGGAACATAAACTATACTGCTTTGAGTTGAAGAAATGGTTATTAAAACCGTTTTGTTTATATTAAATAAATCTTTTCTTCTATTATTTATGAATCCAGCTCTATTTTTGTTATCTTGGTATATTCTTGGAATAAACAAATGTCTAATTTCATGTGGCTTTACATCTTGTCGAATTTCTCTTCCACCGTCAGAAGATACTAATCTTAACGTCGGAGATATTTCATTACTTGAATTGTCAAACGTAATTCTCTTTATAACCGAACTGTTTGAATCCCGAATTTCCAATTGTGCAAAAGTTGTATTGCCCCTGAAAACCAAAAAATAAATATGTAAGTTACCTAATACTAATTTTAGCTACTATTATTAAGAATGAATCTACACAGATTATACGTCTTTATAAATGTAATATATGAATAGCGGTTAATTTTTTCATCTAAACCTTCTCGTTGCATTTTAAAATATTTATGTACATATAAAAACAATGAACACTTACTTATAAGGTTTGTTCGCTAACGACGCCAAAGTATTAATATGTGTTGTCAGCCTCCCGCTTAACAGTTGTCGCCGCCTTGCGGCAAGTAGTGACAACAACTGTGAATCTCTTGTTGTATTGCCGCTACTTTGCGTAGTCGCTTTCCTTATGCCCCCTGTAACAATTATAATGTAAGTTAGTATGAAAAAGGTAGCCCAATAAATGAAACTTAATGTATTTGTTTTTGCAGCAAATGTATACTTTTACTTTTATCGACATTTACATCGAATATTTTCTTCAAAGCTCAAGTTAGCTGATGATGATTTTAATATACTAAAACTTGTCTAATTATCAATACCTTGCTATATAACTATTAAAGTTTTTATTTAATTCATATTTGTGCATTAGCGACAAAAATTTATTGTATTTGTTGGCACCGAACTGGCTTCCAGTGACGGTGGCATACTATTTGCTATTAAGTTGAGTCATATGCATTATTGTGTCATATCCACATCCAGACTGACGTACGTTAAACAGAATTCAAAAGTGTACAATGCCTTCGGAGACATTAATTCATCATTATATTTAGCCACAATATAATGTTGTTTCAATGACCGCACATTATCATTAAGCCGTGCCACCAACCCAGTCAAGTCCGTCCATTAGCGACAGATTGCATGACAATGGAAATAATTGTATATAATCAAGATACGGCGAACCGTCCATCCTTCACCCACAAACTGCGCTACCGAGCGCCGAGCAGACAATAGATTTGTGGCACGATATCATTCCTATGGCTGTGTTCGGCCCTGACACGCCGACTAGTGAAAGTTTGATGCCATCGTAGTAATATTTTTATAACTGTCTTATATTTACTTGACTTTTACCTTTTTTATATTGTAATATATCAGCGGTACCTGCGGTCTCGATTTTATTTTCAACTATTTGCGTCAAATAGTAAAAAAATCCTGTTTTGTACTAAACGTATTTTTATGAGTATAATATACTTAACAGCAAACATTTCTTTAACCGTAGCGAGGAAAGGCCCAGATGTTTATCTGATATTAACCGTCGCAAATATTCGCTAATGTAGCGTTTTTAGGGTATTATACATTCTACAAAATTGAGGCATATGATGTTAAATCCCTAGTAATTATTTATTTCCAATGTATAAGTATCAGCACAAAAAGTAGACTGTGTGCTTCATCAAGTAAAATCGGGTTAGCGGTTTAATTCTAAAAATATAATAAATAGATAGACTATATTAAAAGATACTACCATCAAATAAATTCACCATAATATGATATATCATTTTACTTTTATATAGCAGCGTCACCAGCAATTAAATCGACCATTCTGCGCATGCGCAATACTTTCTCTACATACCGAAACTAATTAACAATTTTTTATAATTTTCTCCTCTTCCAATGATGGAGGAGGAGGAATTGGATTCATATAATTAATGATCTTTTTAACATTTTTGCATTCACTCGAGTATTCTGTGCCAATGGATTGATAGCATGGATAAATTATCATACAATTGATGTCAACGTTCTTTTAACTCAAAGCCCATGGTTCTATATAACGTCAGTTTTTATAATTTTTTTCAATATTCACACTTAAAAGCAAACGATTGGGAAATTACTAATTTTTGTTAAATCGTGCTAGAAATAATTAATATTCCGGTTATAAACTATTGCATACTAAGATCTTAGACACTAAAAAGGTTTAAAACATAGATACAATAGTAAGGATATTTACAAGGTACTAAGCGTAAAGACAGTGTCGTTCGTTTTTTCGCACCTAATCAACGTGAAGGATAGGTCTTTATTTTCTCCTTTTGGGAAAAGAACCAGAGACCCATTAGTTTTTTACACCACCGTGGTAACGAACAAGCATAAGGCTTGTCTGATGGTAAGCATAGCCTATAGCCGCTTGTAGTACGAGATGCATCAGTGGCGCGTTCCCGACTCTGGGAAAAACCTTATAAAGCCCTTTTTGAAAGACTCAAACAGTTGAAACATTAAAAGGGTCTTATTTATAGTAATACTGCCTTACTTGCAACCGAACAATCGTAATACGATCCGCAGCCGAAGTGATAGTTGAGTTTATTGACCCATCTATCTCCCGTTCACTTTGTACGTTATTTGCGCAAATTCCTATCTTTATTGAGTTATTCGAACTCGCCGTGGGACTAACAACTTTACACAACTTACCTGTTGTATACATAAAAAAATAAAGTACTTTACTGATGTCCACGATAGTTAAAAATAAACAAATAGTCAATAGTATAGTCTTTATCGCGTAAAAAGAGATATTTGATTGCGTTCAAAATTGTTCTGTAATTATTTTACCTTGTAATTAGATTTTTAATTAATTGATCAATTTAGTAAACGCCGTAGCTGAAATCAAGGCCAGATTAAGCAAATAGCAACTTGAAGATGGTTATACCTATAAAAAACTTTTAAATGTTGTTATAATATGAAACTACTTTTTTATATTCTATACCTTCATAGCGCATTGGTTAATCGCGTTGCTTCTAACTGTGGTCCGATTCCAGGGTCAAAAGTAATATTTAAGACTATGATAAATACTTTACAACCTATTCGGCTTGCTATATATTGTTGTATCACCATAACAATATTGTTGTTTTGACAATTATTTATTACCTAAGATACATAGTATTATGAGCGAGCACGCTTCTTCACGGACTTTATCAAGTAACATTACGTCAACCAAGTTAAAATTTAGGTCTTTTATATATAAAAAAGAAATAAATGTTTAAAATATTTAAGATAAATTTCTTTCATTAAAGTAGTTATAGCTTCCGTTCAAAGTTCTTAAAATATAAACCTCAGTTTTACATAGTTCATTGAAAGATTAAACGTACGTAACGTATTATTCGTTTGCAGACATCACAGGTTAATTACTTTTTACTTGATTAAAAGAAAAGTTACCGCATCCATACGTTATTTCTTAATGCAACCGTTGAAACGGTACACTCACCACGTGTACAATCAGCCTGATGATGAATCAGGGAATGAATGTGAATAGTGCGTCTTGAGTAGTACGCTGCGTTCACGGGGCCCGCAATGCTGCACTTTCAATGGTTGCAACGCACAAAGGAGGCACGGCCGGACCGTTACATTAGGGATGGAATATACATACATATAAATGTTTCATTGATATAATTATTTTAATTGATGCATAAATTAAAGATTTATATCGAGCTCATTCACCATCACAATCATTTTTGTTCTATTTCAAAAACCAAACTATTAAACGTTTTCCTCTCGATATTAGTAATACCATACATGGTTAGATGTTTATACGAAAATAGATGTTTCTGGAGTTAGCTTGAGCCTTCGGGGTAAAAGTTTTTAAAAACTACATGCTTGGGACTACTGTCTCAAGCTATGATGTGAAGTTAATAAAAACTGAGAGAGAACTGATTTTATTTGGTAATACAAGCTCCTTATATACTAAGGTTATACAATGGGTCCCTATGGCTAGTTTATAAACTATATTTGATTAATGGATCTGTTATCCGAATATAACGGATTACTATTTCATTTTATCAGTAATTCCTTTGTATATTGTCGGCCTTTCTCTTATGACAACATAACTTTCGTAAAGTCGATATAATTTTAGGTCTTTTCTAAAAAAAACTAGTCGACTGTTCTCTCCTCTTACAACTTATTCATTTCTTTAATATATTGTTATTAATATTCTCTTAAGGAATGTAATAACTTCTGTGGTGACCGCTTTAACTAAATAAGCGACACAAATTTTCTACTTGAAAATATTTTTAGTTTATCTAAAATATGCTATAAATTATAACATACTTTAGATTAACTGTGAAAGTGTTATCGATAAAATACATGAACCTTTCATATAAAACTTGCAATCTCTACTCCGGTGTAGCGTACAGTGACCGGGAACGGGGCCTTGTGTACTTTCGCACGCACACACAAAGTAATGCGTAACAAAACGCACACACGTAGTTCTTCGACATTTGTAGACTAAGCTTTGATCTTAGATATGAATGCATAAAGATCAAATAAAAATATAAAACCATTCATCGTAAACGAAAGGCAATATCGTCTTTTTGAATTCATCGTACCAACGAAGTGAGCATAACAATATGGCACTAGAGTACAGTAATGTTTGCACACTCCTGTTTCCCGGTAGAAATAGAGGAACAACGAGCGAGTAACAGTGCAGGGAAAGTTAGAGTACGTGGCAGAGCATCCATTAGGTGGACCGACCAGATCAGAGTAGCAGTAGAGATGAACATGCAAAAAAAGCAACAATCGGGCAAGAGTGAGGGCATCTAGTAGAACCAGTTACTGCAACTACTTGATGACCAAAATCAGTCTATTAAAATTGCAACAATTAAAAAGAAGAAGAAACATCTAAAAAACTACAACCACTAAAACTGTAACCAATAAAGTAATAAATCCCAACTCTCATCATTTTATTCCCCACATTATGTAGTCCGTTGGCAAGACCATTCACTTTTGTAGGTCAAATCCGGGAGAAACCCGGATAGAATCCATTCCAAATAAGGAACATATATTTCTAATGCAGATGTCATACACTGCTTGCAACATGTCCACCGTAAAAATATACAACCACATTATAGACATTACGTTTTGCTTGTTAGGGAAATTTTATAGTTTATCTAATACAAATGATCTTCAGCACGAACTAATGTTTATATGAACAAATTAAAATAATGCGGGAACCGCTTGAAGATTATGTAAACAAAACAAATTGATGTTCACTGCTGGACATAGGCTTCATTCATCGATTTCTAACGTCTAATGCTTACTACATCAGAAGACTACCGACATACGTAGACCCGTCCCTTAACAAAAGCACATAACAATATGACAGTTGTTATCATTTACACCTAACCAGCTAGTTAGTTCCTTTTTTCATTAGGTTATTTTCATTAGGCGAATAATTTTCCTAAAAGGTCTTGTGAGAGCCGCAAATGCAGCAACAAAAAATCGTATACAAGAATATACAATCAAATGAGGGGAAGTTTCATTTATATGTAGAAAGATGATGGTAACGGTAGTAACGACAAAAGGGATAAAGATGATGTTTTCGACCCTAATGGTGACAATTAGATTGAGGACGACAATAATGATTTCGACGATATTGATTATGATAAAGATGGCAAAAACAATTGCAATAATGATAATTATTATCACGATGTTGATGGTGTTAATGATGGCGGTAACAAAAACGATGATAAAGTTGCCAATTATTACAATGTTGACGATGGCTATGACGATAACTATGGTGATGATGGTAACTACGACAATGATAACTTAACTATGTCGATGTAGTTGATAAATTGGATGCGGATGACGATAATGATTTGACGTCATAAATAAACCAATTAGAAACAACACTTGCTTTATGACGGTACAGTTAGCCAACGGATTGAAATAGAGCCAGTTACGTAAAAACATTGTTATTTGCTAGTTACAAGTGGGCTGGTTATTTGCATACATTCTAGAAATGTCGGCTTAATGGTGACCTCAGCCGGTTGCCCTTTAATGGTCGTTTACTTGCCTATCGGTCGTTAAGTTTTTCTGAGCGTGCTCTATCAGCACGAACTAAGTTATTCTTAACTTATAAAACCAGCTTCTACGAGCCGAAGTAGTTAAAGAGGCACCGGACAATGTAAACCACGACAAGTATACTTTTGTTAACATACATTCCTCTTGTTATTAATTTTAGCCTTTGTGTTTTTATTCTTGCTTTAAACATATAGATAATTAACTCTGTAAGATATTAATAAGTTCTAAACCTAAAGTTTAAAAGATAACTCATCGTAATAACAGAATGTTCGTTTTAAAACTGCTGCTCTGCCTATATAATTATGTATTTGCAAAAATTGGATTTTTGTAATGAATTTTTATAGTTTTTCTTTATTTTCCATTTTATTTGAAACAACGCTTCTGGCGCTACTTGCTAAATTAGAACTGCGTCTACTTGTCTAATATTGTCTTTAAGATTTTATTGTATTATTTCCTTGTTACAGAAAAGAATATCTAAAACATTTTTCCAATGTTTCAATTGTCATATTAATAACAAGCCCAAGTTTCTAGTATATTTGAATTATTAAGTCAAAGTTTTGAAATTGTAAAATTCAGTCATCACTAGCCGATACACGTCTATTGATGAATCTGGGCCTCCGCAATAACGGAGAGATTTGGGCTGTCTACCTCCACATGGTCCCAATACAGTTTGGTGGAGAGCCAGAACTTCGTTTGTAGATTAGGAGGATAGCTTGGGTCCCGCGAGTTGTTTTGTGCAACCCCTTGCAAAATTATTTTACAAAAGTATACGATGATAAAGGAAACAAACAAAATTTTAAAAATGTGTAAAATTATTAGCGACAACATGGAAATTAATAGAATATACATACATAGATATTAATAAACGATTAAAATCTATACACAAGCAAACATTAAAAATCCAATTAACGGAGTGTTGGTGTTGGTCATTTCCTTTATTGAGCCGGAAAATATCAATATTAACGACTTCATTTCCCGTTATTATGTTAAACGATAGCGACAACGGCAAAAAGTTCTCACGTAAATATTGACATCCGCACAAAAATTACAAGCCGTGTAGCTCACGAAGGTTCAGTTCAAGTTAATAATGAACGAGAATTAGAATTATGGCAATGCAACACTCAACATCGTAAAGTAATGGCAGACCTAAATTACAGGTAATTTGCTCCTGCAGGACTTGTACTTAGGATGACACGATATATAGATAGGCATGGTATGCAACTGGACACGTATAGCTAAAGAACGGGCTAAGTGGCGGTTCTTGGGAGAGATCTATGTCAGCAGTGACAGCCGCAGGCTGTTTATGATAATGATGGCATAGTAATAAGTATAATAATAATCATCGCAATTTTTCAGTCCTTCAGTCTCATGATAGCTGTGTAATCTCAGGCTTTAAGAGTTAAACTGAATTAAATTCCAACTCTCGAAGAAGACTTAATTAATCTTCAAGTCTACAGATTACTGGTGACGGTTCTCATCACCAATTAACCTAACCAAGGTAATGATCTCATTGCCGTATTATGACGGTAATTTTTTGAATTACTATGGGGAAGGAAGAATTGCTGTTATACCCACCTCCAGCTCTTATGTTCCACAAGTAACAGAGCTATACTGCTGTTTAACACTGCTCTTTCTAACCAGTTATCATTGTTACTGCAAAACAATATAGCTGCTCTTACTACAAGCATACACGGCACAAATAGAGCTGTCAGTTCCAACCCACAGCGGGCGTAGACTATTACCTTTAATTTACAAATAATTAACCGGTTTTCTTATCTGCACATTTGCTTACAATAACGCATACCTTCATTGTCAAATAGATATATTTACAAGCGATTGCGATACTTGTCTGAAGTATTCTCGTGTTACGAAAATTAATGTATGAATAAAAAGAATCTAGATAACAAACTAAATACCTCTGAGATTTGAATATTGTAACTATACTGTAAATTAAAGCCATCAATATATACTATAAATAATAAGAAATAAACTGATTAAGTAATATAAAAACAGTTCCTGTTATATCCATTTGCTACAACGCCCTTCTAACTGGAACGGTGATTTAATCAAATTAAACTTCACGGAATTTATTACATATATTTAATACCTTGAAGTTTTGAGTGGTTCACAGCATCACGGTCACGAGAAGACTGATTTGATAGATGATGTCGCAGTCAGGACTACTCATGGCGCAATTTGCTAATGAACAATAAAGGCTCTGCGTCTCCTCCAAATCGCATTGGGTACGAGTAGTGAAAGATAACCCAAATACCCTCATTATTAGAGGAGACATGTCCAACAGTGGACGTCTATCAGCTGATGATGATGATGATATGATTTTATTTTATATCACCTAACCATCTTCTCTATTAAATTCACATTTATTTCAATATTCTCATGAATCATTCTTTATAAGAATCGGTGTCCTTTTGCAAAGATTTGTGATTTATCAAATCTGATGTAATGGTTCGAATGAACAAGAAAATGATCTTAGATTTGACTTAATTAGCTATTATAGCAGAGCATTTTTAAAATAGTATAAAAAGAGCTTTTGAATTTCAAACTAATTTACATACATCACTTACATACACATTCACACATTATCGCACAATTCGTTTTTTAGACAACTTTTGTGTTTATTTATAGTCGTTTACATCATGATTTAACAACCTAA
>DWLS01002342.1:0-18356 GCA_018246255.1 Pachliopta kotzebuea | reverse complement strand
CCCCCCCCCCCCCCCCCCCCCCCCCCCCAAACCCCCCCCCCCCCCCCAAAAAAAAAAAAAAAAAAAAAAAAAAAAAAAAAAAAAAAAAAAAAAAAAAAAAAAAAAGTTGTATTTTTTGATTGTTTAATGTTATGGATGTTGCTTTATTTTAATGTTTTTTATATAACATTATATTAAAATAGAAGTTGGGCGTTGCATTCGCAAGTAAAGGTTTCATCTCAATAAAATGTTTTATATGAGAATAATCATGCCATAAACAGAGTCTTCTGTTAATTAAATTGGCATAGCGATATCTCATTCTGCACGGACAAGAAAGAGAAGATATATATATTTTTTTTTAATTTCTGCTTTTCCCTCATATAATCGGGCCTTTTTTAACTTATATTTACATCATTTAATACCTATATTATCTTATCATCTACTATTATAAAACACACTTAAATATCCTTATTTATATTATTTACTACAGTACATAAACTTTGACAATATATTATAAACTTATTTCTAGCTAATTTACATTTTATTAACTCTATTAAACTATCGGTATGTATTCGTAGGCCGGTTAGAGCACTGAAGGGAAGATGTTAGTTGGATTTGGTATAAATGAATGTTTCCCAACTTTCTTCCTCACAACACTTTTTTCTGTCTCGATCCTTGTGATTTTTATTCAACGTCCCCTTAAAACAAAAGATACTAAAATTACAATAAATTACATTAGTTATTTCTTATTTATGTAGATTATCCCTCTAAATGACACTATTGCCTCCTTGTGGAGCCTACGTACTACTTTGGGAAATACTGATCTAATTAATCATTGTCTTCTAAAGTGTGGGTTAGTTGTGGTTATATATTTTTTTGAGAATTCAATCTATTTTTTTGTTTTACTAGGCGACGAAAAGAGCAAGGCATTCACCTAAAGATTTAGTTAGTATTTTGGCGAGCAATTAGTGTTGCGACGCTTCAGCGATCGATCGCTGATTATAAGGGACCGCAGATGGTGAACGGCGACATGTTGCGACGGCTGGTCACGAGTTGCCGTCACGACTCTTCCGCCTTCGCCATATCGCACTTAACGGTATAAGCTCGGAATATAAAGCGCGTACAATTTAAGAATTTGGGTTATACGACATTAAGCCCTGTAATTGATGGAAACGATAACTTGTAATTATCGAATATCGTAAAGTTTTCAAGGAACTCGATAACGGGACAGACAATTGATGGTAGGTACCACCGCAGCTCTTGCTTCTGTCACTAAACAGTACCATGTGAATATAATTGTTTTCAGTTTTGGAAGCTGTTGTATGCTAGTAAAATTACTGGGGTAACGAGACTTAACTACTAAAATCTCAACGCTCAATATGATGCTTTGTATACTGTAGTGTGAGCGCTTCGTCTCATAAAATTATACAAGGCACGTCATAGACCATACACCGGAAAGAGCATTGGGTCACTGACCATATGGATTGATGATATTAAAATAATCACATGGAATCAATGAACTCAAATAATTCATGATCGTATTATCTGGTAAATAAATGTATGCTTCATCATTAGCCGATGGATGTTCACTGCTGAATATAGACCTTCGAAGCTGGCCCAATGCGGTTTAGTAGGTATTTCCTGCTTATGTTTAAGCTAAGATTGCATACTTAATATATCATTACAGTATATATACTCAATATACATATACAGAGATTTATATTACAAAAGATCTATACACCAGTGGACGTTCATTGGTTGGTGATGACGATTGTACAGTGCAAGATATTTAAAGAAAGAGGAAATATATAAGCCAATTAAAAATATCTATAAAGAAAGAGAGTTAATTAAAGCTAAGAGAAAAGATGAATGTAGTCAGTTTGTCAGTAATTTTATATACTTCTTTTTATACTACGAGCCGACAGACGAGGAAAGTATTCACCTGATGGCAAGTGATAGGCTTCGTTAACAACTAGCTACGGGCTAAGAAAGTATACACTACATTATATTTCGCTCGTCGCTTTCAGAAATAGGTCTCGTTACTCAGTGATATCATATTTTTTAAGTTACTGTATATATTTTTACATAGCAAAGAGTTTTAAATTTGTTTTATTACATTTTTGCACTAAGTAACTCACTATAATTTATGTTTGTAAAGAAAAATAAATAAAGCCAAATAATTTCATGTTATGGATTGTCGTACATAATTATTTGTTGTTGTATGTAAAATGGCGATTACTTAAATACCGATGTTGCAATAAAAAATAATTAATGTCAGCACGATAACATCCTTATACGGCGGCCGACCTATTTGAGACCTTTCAAGTATTAAGTTTATTCTAAGTAGCCGCGTGTTGGCGGCAAGTTAATAACCAGTGGACTGTGAAAAAAGACCCAGTTACCGATATAACTCATTCAAATGTCTCGATTACGTAATGGAGGCTCCGTTGTTAATTTTAACTGGCGTTATTCGATAATCGGTAAGTGCCAGTAATATTTATTCATATCCGGTAACGCCAATGTAAAAAAAACAGGTAAATATTCTAAGAAGGTATTCAAACTAAATTTATTAGTGGTAGGTGTCTTTAAGACCGTCTAGGTACCACCGCGGCTCCTATTGCAGGCGACAAACAGTACTGTATATTACTGTGATTTTGAAGTTAGTTGTAGCTAGTGAAATTACTGGGGTAACAAGAAATAACATGTCTAAGCGACGAGCGCAATGTGGTGCTTTACACCATCTTAATCAGCGCTAGGTTGTTTTGAGCAGGTGTATGCTTAAAAGAAATATCAAAAACATTTAAAATTAAATAAAAAAAAACTCGATGTACAGTAAGATCTAATAAGCACATTTTTAATTTTAAAAGGTACTTAAACATTTAAACTATCAAGTCTATATGTTATGGAAAAAATAATTCCTATTAAGATCTAAGTCTTAGATATTAGTAGTACTAATATTTAGTTTAGTTTTCTTTACAACATTTTTTTCTTTGAATTAGTAATTATAAGCATCGAAAAAATCGTAGTTCTTTTTTAAGTATGCGTTGCTTTTTAAAATAGCTTAAGTCTTTAACTTAATTAGAGCGAAGTTAACTAACGTTGATGTAACTTAATTCGCATCCGGTCCAGCTTTCACTCGGATAAAGAGTAATGCGATTAACCACGCTGATTAAATACAGTATTAATTTTTGTTAGATGAGACGAGCGTGAGATCACTTGATGTTAAGTGATATGCTAGCACATAACAAGTGCTAGAGAGAATGATAACTTTAAACCGGAACACAGTAATGTTTGCACAGTACACAGCTCCTGTATCTACCGCTAAATAGTAATGCGCAAACATTACTTTGTTCCAGCTCGAAGTGTGTTGTAGTTAGTGAAATTACTAGGGTAACGAGACAACACCTTACGTCTCAAGACGACGAGCGCAATGTGGTGCTGTGTACCGTTTTAAACAGCGCCACGTTGTTATGAGCAAGTGTATTACTTAACATCAGGTGAACGTCTTGCTAGTCTTGTCACCTCGTCGAAAACTACTGGCGGTAGTTACTAACTTTACTAACAAATATTTGACAGAATTATATCTATCGTCATTATCAGCTGATATTAGGGGTGTAAGAAGATCCAAAGAACAACTCACGGGACCCTAGCCAACCTCACCTCTTTGTGAAACAATATAGTGATCAACAATCAAGGCTTTTTCTTCCCACCAACCCGCATTGGCCCAGCGTGGTAGTAAATAACTCAAAATCGTGATAGCTTAGTGGTTTGAACGCCAGCCTTCCACTCCGGAGGTATCAGGTTCGAATCCTGTATACACCATTGAATTTTTCAATTTATATGCAGTTAGTATAACACCAACTAATATCATGGGCATTAAGCCATGTATCAAATCGCGTAAGAAAAACCCTTTCATTGTTGAGGGAGGCCTGAGTTTAGTAGTGGACGTTTATCAGTTGATGATAATAGCTGATAGACCACTGCTGGGTCTGGGCATTCCTCAAACCTTCACAACAATCAATCTTGCGCAGCAAAGATTTTCTTAATTCAAGGCCTCTCCAACGAAATGTTTCAGTGATGATAATTTAATAATAACTTACTTTTTTGTTTCAGGTAAATTTCGTAAAAGACTGCATTAGAAAACGTAAGGCAACAATTAAATTCAAAAAATTGTCGTGATGAAAGATCGTTGTGAGAATTTATTTTTAAAGCGTCAGTGTTGCCATATTAATCGTGATAGATATCTTTATGGTTTTTTGTCTCTCTCACCTGATTGCACCAGCGCGAAAGAAACATGCGCTGACTTAAATACTCTTAATATAACTTTTAAAGTTTAAACAACATGGATACTCTTTTAGGATAAAATGAAGTACAGGATATTGAGATGAGAAATCCGAAATGAAAAGTCTATAAGTCTATCCGGTTAAGGAGATATGGAAGGTCAAAGTTAGCGCTATGGAAAGTCGACGAAACTAACTTTAACAATAAACCGATCGCTAGTCTCCATAAAACATATAAATAAATGGATGAAAAAGCAAAAAGAATAGTTTCTCGTAGAATCGAACTTATGACCTACGTGTCCAAAGCCTGTAGATTAGCTATTAGGCTTTTCTGGGACATTCCAACCTTATAATAAAGACTAGGTTAATAAGACTACGTTTGTACCGACTTTGTAACTTGTGTAATGAGAAAGGTAATGATATTTAAGTAGATCATAAACAGCCGATAGACCTTCACTACTGGATATAGGCCTCCCGTAATAATGGGAGAATTAGGGCCATCTCCCTCCACGTTGCCCCAATGCGGGTAAGTGGGATGCCAGAGCCTCGTTTGTTGATTAGCAAGTTGCACCTCGAGATGTAAAGGTTGCCTTGGGTCCCGTAAGTTGTGACTCCATACAATTACAACAAAAATTTTATATTAGTAATGAAATACCTATCAATTCTAAAGGGGTGTAAGGGGTCCAATACAACAACTTACGGGACCCAAGTCAACCTCACCCGCTAAAGGTGCATTCTGATGATTAACAAATAAAGCTCTGGCATCACCAATTTTCATTGGACCCGCGTGGTGGGAGAAGGCCTAAATCCCCCCCTATTGGGAAAGGCCTATGCCCAATAGTGGACATCTATGAGCTGATGATAATGATGGTGTATGTATATGTTGAAATAATCTATTTAATAGGACTGTAAGGTTTTCTCTCTTAATTAAAGAAGCCATTTCCCAGCATTGGGATAACTAAGTGGGTCGTTTACTAATGATTTATTAAGAGTATAATATTTCTTTTGTTAGGATACATATTTGCTGAAAGAGTAGTTAGTTTTTCAATTTGCAAATCTTGTTCTCATTACACCAAATTTCGTTAGTGATGTAGTTTCAAAACTGTACCATTATATTTTAATTCTATCTAGTGATGTAATTGAGAATCGATCTATTGTCGATTCCACAGACTATAAATAGATATTTCGCAACGTCGGTCATCGATCCAGAACTGATGGCACTTATCTATTGTCTGACGGTTGATTAGTAATTATAGATTTGCTAGTCACAAATTGCTCGTTATAGCGAAATCTTTTGTAGTATTATAATTATTCACACTTAAAGTACGCTACTTTAGAATATTACAACATTTTTTTAATATAAACTTTCTAAAATCCTTGAATTCTCTCTAACTGTAGCATCTATTATTACTGTAAGAGCTGTAGTTACATGTGAACAATTTGCGTAATGCAGTACTTTTGGCAAGATCGTAACAAGCATCTCATAAACTATGAAATAATAGTCTTTTATACTATTTTACATATATATTTAAGTATATAAATTCTGAAACATCTACAAAACTTATTACTTAACTACGCAGCATTAAATTTCACAACTACTATCTTTTAGTTTAGAGTATCAGTTAAATCTACTGAGTACGTTTCCAGTGAAAGGTTTTAACATCATCGTAAATAACATGGGAAATGTGTACAACTAACAAATCAAGTTTCTTTTATGAATCAGATAAATAAACAAGTGTACGTAATCAAAAATATGTAAGTTTTTCTGTTTTCATACGGAACTCTTGTATTATGAAATGGACACAGATATCAAAGCGTTACGATGTAGTGTTAAATTGGATGTAAACATAAAAATAAACTTCAAGCTAATATAACCTTAAAGTTGTATAGAATAAAAGCATTATTCGCTTGTTCATTTAAATCGTTAGTAGTTCAGTTTGATATAAAATCAAAAGCGTTCGTTAAGTTGAAAATTGCACGTCAATTAAAATGAAAACTAAGTTATTATTAAATCGGTCATGTTGTAATAAAACGAAAGTGGTTTTTATATGTTATATATGACTATTCCGGAAAATTTATAGTTCCCTTTCGGCATCATAATTTATAAGGCACTAAAATCAATATTCTATGATGAACAAAAACCTTACCCGATGCTGTGGTGATGTAATTTTATGTTCTTAAACATTTTATGTGCTGAAATTAATAAAACAAATATTCTAATTTCATTACACATACTAATTAAATTATAAAATCTTTAGATTAATAGCAACTGATCAAAAAAAATATCAAATATTATTACAGGTCCATAATTGATCATAAAATTTGAACTTTCCATGTCAAATCACTAAAAATATATCTATTTTTACAATAGTATAATAATTCGTAAGGTTCCCGTATGTTTTACTCACATGCTTGTTTAACTCTTCTTACGTAAATTGAGATATATGTATGTATGATGGTAAAAAAACTGAAGTTCACTACAAGGATGAGGAAATGATGAGGATGACTATGTATACCCAATCAGGAATTTTATGTAGTATTTATGTAGTATTTTAAATTTCACTAAAACCCGCTGTACTGTTTTCGCTTAAAATCGAACCTGATATCAACAAACTTATTAAATGTCATCAAGTTCATCCATCTCATTAGATTAGTATAAAAAAGAAAATATATTACATATTTATATTGTTTCTTTTAATTAGATTAAAATGTATTATTAAACTTATAAAGTTGGATTTTATTTGATCTCACTGGTAAAAATTTCTAGTTCAGAATGTAAGTTCAAACATCAGAACCGACTAATATAACTAAATTATTTAAAGTAATGAAATTGTGATTTTTAAGTTTAAGGGGTGTATAAAAATGGGGGCGCTGAAAAATAATTGATTTCCAAAGGCCGCCCCCTTTTTTTGAGGAAATAAGTTTGATAAACACTTATGTAAACGATAGCCTAACGTCTACTTTATTATCAGTCTCCATGTAACGTCTGCCTTCTTCCTTGTTATTGCTTACTTTATTGACATGGGTCCGAGGTCAAAAATAGATTTATTTGCGGTTATTTTATAAATAATATATATACAAAAGGTTAAGATATTATTCTAATTTTTTAATCGTCTTTTAGGTACTTTAATTTATATATATCTATATTCAAATCTTCTCATTTGCTGCTAGTAGATCTATATTGCTGAAGGATGTTTAGCTACCACCGCAGCTCCTATTGCAGCCGAAAAACAGTTTCTGTATATACATTGCTGTGTTCCGGTTTGAATGGTGCTGTATGTTAATGAAATTACTGGGGTAACGAGATTTAACACTTTAAGTAAAGCGACTAGCGCAATGTGGTGCGGTGCTTTGTATATCATATTAAGCACCGCGTTCTTATGAGCAAGCATATCACTGACTATTAGATGAACTTCTTATTCGTCTCGTCAGATTATAGATTAAAAAAAATCGTTGGTTTCCAGTAGATGCCTATTAAGTGCAAAGGAGCACATCCTGTTCGAAATTAAAAGGATAAAAATTGATCCGTATACTTAATCCCCGTCTAAGTTATAATATTAAGCCACTCCCTCGTAACTTCAGTACGTACGCAACGTTAAGTAACACAATCACGCCACAACGTTTCCTGTATATCATTGCATGCACAAATATGAATTTCCTGAATCAGTGTTTCCGTAATGAAGCGCTTTTATTAAATTTTACTTAATGTTTAGCTTTAATTAATGTAAAAACGTTTGAAGGTTTTGTTTTTTTTGAAACTACAAGTAGTTTATCTATTTCCTTTTAAACGCCGTTTCAACGGATGTTTAGTTTTTATTTATATTTTACAGGATATAGTAATTTTGTAACAGCTATTATTAATCTATAAAGATTCATCATTTTTTATTAATCGTCTAAGATATGGATAAGAATTACCGACTGCTCTACCTTCAGCTTGCAGAAGCTTTCTCTATTATACTACGTTTGCCAACTTACAAAGAAAGTATCGTGATTACGGAAAGTTACAAAAAGCAAACCACAAAGGATTACATAAATCAATATCATCAGCCTTTTTTATACACTGCTGGACATATGTCTTCCCAAATTTCTTCCACAGCAAAAAATCTTACTAATATTCAAACAACACTTTATAGCTACGAAATGGAACCAGAGATATTTTGTTGAAAGGCAAGTGTTTATCCGCTGATACATAAAAACTTCGATATATTTCTTTTTAATATAATGCATCTGTATAAATTTGTAACCGTATACCTTTTTACCCAGTTAATTAACTGTAGAAATTTTAACAGGCAAAAGTACAGATAATAAATCATAATTAACGCATATATAGTAAGTGTAGAATGACCACTAGAAATTGGGTTTCAATTACTTTAAAGTATTTTGCGTATTCGGTAAACAAAATAGACAAGAATCTTCTAAAATAGTATAAGATATTTAAAAGTATTAAATACTTGAACAACTAGTATAAGTAATAGATAGTACTCCGTCATTCGCGTAACGGGAATTTAGCGTTGTCGTGTGGCGCGACGGCGGATGCCGTCACGCGTTTCAAATACATCATACGACTAGCAACATTAGCAGGTTTTATTTTAAAATTAAGGAGGAAATAAAGAAATATCAAATTTATTCTGCACTTTAATTCTTTTAGCATGTTATCCATATTATATATTCTCTGATGATGATAGCGCTGGTCGATCTTTTGCGACGTATACAGCTCATCTGATGCTGGGCATACTGACCACGGGATCTACAGCCTATTAACCTAAACCTAACCTAATTCTGCAACTGCTCCTGAAAGTATATCTATCGAATTTTGATTTAAAGTGTATCTTGATTTTGTATTCTTTTACTTGTATTAAAGTTACTTCAGTACGGAACAGCAATTAAGATGCCTTAACTACTCTAAAACATATCTCTTGAAGTGATATAATTTAATATAAAAAGTATAAAGATATAATCTACTGTAGGTCTCTATATATCGCCCTTTTTAATGATTTTTTTTTGTGAGATTAGGCATCGTCACTAGCAAAGCTTTCACCTGATGCTGAGTGATATATTTGGCTATAACAACATGACGCTGGTTAAGATGGTATACACAGCACCACATTGCGCTCATCGCCTTGAGATGTAAGGTGTTAAATTTCGTTACCCCAGTAATTTCACTAGCATACCTTTTAAACAGAAACACAGTAATATTTACACAGTACTGTTCTTCGGCTGCAATAGGCACTAAACCTAGACAGTTTCCGGTAATGCAGGCCTATCACCAGAAACGTACTAGTTTAACTTACCTTCTAGAGTTTTTCTTTCTTAGGAGACTTCATATTAAATGTCTCAAGGGAATGAGTAAGATTTGATCGTAGTATAAACATCTTAAATAGCGCCATTTTTTGTGAGCCAACTTGTCAATTGTCGTTAAGAAACTTATATATTTTGTCATTTAGTTTAAATGAATACTTTTACAATCAAAATTTAACCATTTATTGGTTCATATTTATTATTATGATCATTTAAATTGAATATCCATTTCTTTTGTATCTTTATACATGTTAACGAAAATGTATGTAATCTGTCATTGTATACAACTCCTAGGAAATGTATGTAATTCCTAAAATCAATTGATTTTATAAGAATAAATATAAGGTGATTTTGTGATACGTTAAAAGTTAATAGACAGTTGATTTTAAAAGTTTTAATTAGTAAGATAATATCAACATATTATTATTATTTTACGGTATGATTGTCGCCCGATTGTCTCAATAAGTTTTATAATAAAAACATATTATTAACCACGGGTTTTATTACAGAAACCATTTACTTTATACATTTCCTAATACGATATTGGAATTATTTACAATTTTGAGAAAATTTATACATTTCTTAGGATATCTATGCATTAAATAGTTTTTCAAACAATATTTTATAAATTTCCTAAATAGTATCCGAATTGTACACATTTCATAGGAATTGTATACAATGACGGATTACATACATTTCCGTTACAACTCTGTCTTTGTAAACTTCTTTGGTTTGTAGTGACAAATAAGTAATAATTGTAAATAAGTATATGTTATATTTTTTATTTCTTGATATAATAAAGCGGAGTATTTAAAATGCGCACTAGTATTCGTCGTATGTTCCTAGGTAAAAGTCGCGTGCGAGTGTTTCCTGTAGCTACGCATTAGCATGCCGCGCGGCGCTGCTCGCACGTTGCGAGCTCGCTAACGTAACTGTTACGTATACACTAATATCACAACATACTATGTTATTTATGTTAGATTTGTCCAAGACCTTTTCTAAATGTTTAAATTGATAGTCATTATAGACGGCATAAGAACCTAGTGCAGTGATTCTCAACCTTTTTTTTGTTGGCGGCACACTTTTAACTATTTCAAAATTACGCGGCACACAAAGAAAAATATAAGCTTAAATATTATTTACTTACAACTTAAAACTTGAAACAACAAACTGCGTAAAATAGTTTATGATAATAATTTTAAATGTTCGACAAAATGATATGTAAAGATAGATACGTACTACAAAAATAACAGTATATTTATTATTAAGGGATTATCTAACATTTGGCGGCAAACTTTTAAAATTTCGCGGCACACAAAAGTGCAGCAGCACAGTTGTTGAGAATCACTGGCCTATTGGTTTGAACGCCGGCCTTCCACTCCGAAGGTATAGGGTCCGAATCCGGCCTGCATCAACGAATTTTTCAATTTATGTGCTGTTAATATAACACCAATTAATATCACGTGCTTTGACGGTGAAGGAGAACATTGTGAGGAAACCTACATATCTATGTGATGAACATTTATCGGACTGCTATGTGAAATGGAGAAGGCAATGCCAACACCACTCCATAATAACTGACAAGAAAGTCGTTTGGTTGGCTACACATTATGACCACGACTCTCATTCATGAGGACATACGACTTTGAAGAAGAGGATAGACGGCATACATTCATGAAATCATAATGTTGAAAAAGGTGTAGATACCTTTACTGTTGGTGAGTATTTGTTGCTGAAGACCGTCTAGGTATCTCCACAGTTCATATTGTAGCTGACAAACAGTACTGTACAAACATTACTGTGTTCTGATTTGAAGGGTGTTCTATGCTAGCGAAATTACTGGGGTAACGAGACTTACACCTCATGCCTCAAGGCGTCGAGCGCCATGTGGTGCTGTGCATGTTAACTAAAGCTGCGTTATTATGGGCAAGCGTATCATTTACCATCAGGTGAACGCCTTGCTTGTCTCGTCAATTAAAAAATGTAGAAGTTTACCAGCTCACAATGTAGTAGTAAGGACCACGCTTGCTCGTTACTTCAGTAAGGTCACTGACTGCAATGCTGTTTCGAACTCAGCAATGTTTGCATACTGTTAGAAAGAAATATTGTATAGGCTGCGGTGTATCCTACCCAGGAGGTCTTCAGCAGACCACCAATGTAAGTATTTTAAAAAATTGTCGTAACCCACGGGACCCAAGCCAACTTGATAATCAACAAACGAGGCTCTGGCTCTTCACCGACCCGCATTGAGCCAGCGTGGTGGGAGAGGGCACAAATCTGTACACTATTGGGAAAGGATTATATCTAGCCGAGGACTTCTATCGGCTGATGATTGAAAAATAGGAAAATACTTTTTTCAAAATTTATATGATAATATAAATTTTTTGGGAACATGTTTTTGAACATCTTGCTGAAACGTTTGTTTAGATTAATATAAAAAAGATCTTATCTTACTATTGCTTTATAATATCTTAGAATAATAATGTACACTGTAATTAGAACAAAAAAATCATCACTCAACTTTAAGCGTTATATCTGTAGCGTCGAAAGTTGGACTATCAGCAAAGGGCCAAATAACCGCTAGGTACCATCTCGTTCCGAAAACGCTTATCAAGTTATCCCTCCAGTTGTAGTTAGCCGGATATCTGAATTCGTGAGCTGTGAGACCCTTCAGGGTGTTATTCATGTGGAACCATACCAAAAAGGCTGACCAGAGGACCAGGCCCGCATTCATCAAGAACAGCAACACGTAGAGGTCTTTGTAGGTCATTGGCTCGTGGATCACGTAACGTAACAGCGGATTCAAAATACGGAGGGCCACTAAAAACAATCCGTGATCTTTGAATTGAGATGACACGAAGTAATAATTGTAGTAGGTGGAGTAGACCATGGTGATGTGAATGTAGACGAGGTACATGAGGTAGTATCGGCGGTTGTACAATCCAATGCACCGCGAGAAGAAGTAACAGTGGTGATCCCTCTTTAGTATGCAGACGTTGCAGGATTTGCAGTGCCAAGCTTTAGGTGGTCGGTGAGTTTCGCAGAGTTCGCAGTACTCACCATCCGCCGACGACAGCTTCCCTTTCAAACTGCAATCGCAGAAGATGCTCATCATCATATTGCCGGCGACGTTGACGAAGCAGAATATGCAGAGGCAAATGTGGAGTAACTGCTTAGCGATGCCGGGCTTGTAGATCTCAATCAAGACAGGTCTGACCACCACCATCTCAAAGATAAAGAAACCAGGCGTTAAAATAAACACAGTGACATAGCAATGAACTTTTTCCACAACGCGTAATAATATCTGTAGATATTTTCTATATTCCATTTTAATGTGACAGTTGAATATATATTGAAGTATCTAAACAGAACAAAAATATATAGATTATAAAAATATTACACAGAATTTGTAAGCAGGATAATGTATGATAATATATTTTAAAATATTATTTAGTTACATCATTTACTATGATAAGGATTCAAGAATTTTGAAATATTTTCTACATAAAGCAGTACGTATAATCCAATCATCCATCTTCTGATCAAAGTCGCTCGCTAATTGGATTATTCAACCTATTTTTTATATGTTGCTTCTATATGCTATCTAAGTAAACGTTTCTGTTCTATAATTTTATATTTATTATAAACAATTCTTGCTCTCATTTATTTATTTACTTTTCTTGTTAGTTTACCATTTATTTATTTATGTCTCCTGTCCCTACTGAGTTGTCTGGAAGAAATCGCTTGTAGCAACAAAGCCGTTGCCCACATTTAGGTTATAAGTTTAGTTAAGTTAATTCGCTGTAACAAAATGTGAGTAAAAAAGAGATTATATATTTATCTATAAAGTTTTTTTCAACAGACCTCTGATTTACTTATGCAATAAACAGATAATATTATATAGAGAAATTAAATTGTTTATAAAGGATTATTATTAGACAATACATACCGTAACTTGAAAAGCTCACTTAATGTTTCCACTGTAGGGATTTTTTTATTTTTTAATTTTATGATCATCGTTCCCCCTTCGTATTGTGGGTAAGGGCTTTCTTTTTCTTTATTTAATTATATATATTCTTTCTTATATTTCTCTTTCCTAACTTCTATCGTTACACTCTGTATTTGTTTCTTTCATTCCCTTTTCTCTCTTAAGCATCTCTTTTCACGCCAAGAACCGCCGCATTTTTTCATCACATATTCTTATTTTTTGCGTTCATTTTTCATATTATTATTACTTATTTTTTCTATATTTTGTTACATTGAATTTTAATTACATTACTTTTATTTCGTTTATATTACTTTCAATTTCTGTGATACACTTCACTTTATTTCATTAATTTATGGTCTTATTACCTTTTCTACTACTCCTTTCGCAAACTTAATAAAGATGCGGCGACTCATATCATTCACTGTAGAGATTCGAGACTTTTCTCTACATGTAGGAAGTCTTAGTCATCTTTCACCACGTTAGCCAATGCGTAGTGGATTTTTTTATTCGAGGAGTTGATGTGCCGGGCTAGTAGTTTACCTAATGGTAAGTGATATTGTCCATAACAACGAAGCGCTGGTTAGGAAGGAATACACATCATCATATTGAGCTCATCGCCTTGAGATATAAATTATTAATTATCGTTACCTGAGTAATTTCACTAGCCTACAGCAACCTTCAAAGCAGAATACATTAATGTTAATACAGTACTGTTTTTCGGCTGCAATAGGAGCTGCGGTGGTACCTAGATCATTTCCGTCAACAAAGACCTACCACCAGTGTAGTGTGTCTCAAGTTTTAAAAAGAATTTGTGCTTTAGAATATCGACAAGTTCTCATGCTATTCTACCACAAAACATTCAGATCCAGTTGCCTCCTCAAGTAGCAATTTCATAGTTTTCACAGGTTAATAGGTTAATATTATCTGCCAATGCCGTTGCCACATAATGGCGCCTTTCACCAGCCGTTTGATGTACAAATGAGTAAACATAAATGTGCCAGTATTGCCACTTTATTGCAATAGGCGATAAAAATTTATTTGCCCTATTATATCAATAGCTACACGCTACGCGTAGCTACTCACGATGTTGACATTTATAAGTATCACAACGATAGCCTCAATCTTCTCTTAATACATATACTACGTTTTTGTTTTAACTCGATGATCCGACGAGACTAGTAGTTCACCTGATGATGATGGTAAGTAATACGCCTATAACAATGTGATGCGAGTAAAATTAACACATCACCACATTGCGCTCGTCTTGGAACAAAAATTGTTAATTACCCTAGGAATTTCGCTATCATATAGCACTCTTCACCTTACCAACCAGCATTGGGCCAGCGTGAATCCCTCCACTATTAGAGAGGCCTTTGTCAACTAGTCGTCTATCAGCTGATGATGACAGCACCTTTCAAACCGGAACACTGTTAAATTTGCATAGTACTGTTTGTCGATTGCCATAGGAGCTGCGGTGGTACCTAGACGGTCTCTGCTAGCGGAGATCTACCGCCAATTACTAAGTATCTTAATTATATTCAACTTTTTTCATAGATAAGGAATGTCAAAGCCTATTTTATTAAAAGAACACTATCTAGGTAGACTATAATGCTTATAACTTTTACTAATGTAACGACACACCTATTTCAAAGTAAAGAGCAGAATCTAGCATTACGTAAACATTGTACTTAGTTCTCTACTAGATACTGGAAGAATGTTTACCATCAGAAGTTCCCGCTCTGTTGGAATAAAAAACCAGTTTTCATCTTCACCAAATTTCTTAATAACACCTGTACTAATTAACCTATACAAAATAATTTTATTCGATTAATAAAGATTACCGATTTTTTTTCCGTTTGCAATAATTTCAACATATTTCGATTATTCAAAGGAAATCGATATTTACTTTTACATAATTATTACGTTCTAAGACATTAATTTTTTTTTTTCTTAAAGTAAACCAGTATAATAAATATACTTGCGGCTTTGAGAAATCATCATTGACATTTATAACAGATGTTCATTTTGATAACTATGACTTTATCTAAATTGCGAATTATTACGATAATAAGAATTCTGCTTAGTAATAAGTGTACTGTTGGTGGTAGGTCTTTTTTGTCGGAGATCGTCTAGGTAGGTACCAAACTAGCTAGTAGTAAGATTAGTACTGAAGTAAGCCTTGTCTGTCATAGAAGGCGATTGCAAGGGTTTTTGAGTTTCGCGGGCTTTGCGGGTGGGGGCTTCAATACCCAATAAATAAACTCGGGGCATATTTGGTAGCATACTGTTTATGCTGGGAAGGGCAATAGCTTTCCTCTGGATGTGTTTAGGAGGAAAGCAGGGGCCTTTCGCAATGCACTGAGGATGACCACCGAGTGGGTTTTAGAGGGTCCCACATAAACCTGATTTCCACCCAGAAACAGTGAATCAACCCGAAGATTTCCCCCGCCACAAAAGAGGTAGGTACCACAACAAAACCGATCTTTCAATAAAATTGATTCATACAAATTTATTAAAAGAATTAATAAAAAGTTTAAAGTTAAGTAAAGCAACATTTTTAATTAACATGGATCGTGAAGCAAAAGTAATACACATAACAATGAATATTTATTTATATGTGCACATAATAATATACTGGAATATGTAATAAATCGATGCAATACGTCGTAAGTTATATTACAGTTATAATAAGTAATTTTACGGCAGTTAAGTAACTCACCAGTCATTAGCAAGTTGCGTCCATAGATAATAGAGAATGATGAATGGTACTATCTCAACAGTTCAGTATTGTATAACTTCGCAATGGTTACATATGTGGTAATTTAGAGATATATAAAAAAGTTTTATACCAACTTAATTAGTTAGCTAAATAAATATAAACAATTTAATTTAACTTTTTATTTATAGAACTATCGAGAAGGCATATATCATTAAGTAACTGAACATTTGAGAAATTTTAAAATTATCCTCTTCCGCCTGCAAGATATATGGAAAAGAAATTAATCTTGGTAAACTTTATTGGTCAAAAGACCATTTATATACACATGCGGCTGTAGACTTTTAAATTATAGCCTCAGTACATGTCTGCGAAGTATTGCCTTCGGACGAAGAATAAACATCGGTTTGGGGAAGTTTTTGTTGCTTTTTAAAATATCTTCGGTTTCGTTATTGTAAGGAAAATGAGTTTCTGCGTATGACATGTCGTAAAACCGGTTCCTTCTGTTGTTATTTCTAGGAAGACGTACATTGTTGTTTGTTAATGATATACTGTAGCTTTAACATAGCATATTATAGCTTACTCCAAGTCCGGCGAATCCAGTATAAGATTAGCTATATTATACAATAAACATCATTAGAAAATATGCTGTAGCATAGCCGATATAAAAGTAACCTCTTACCGGTTTTAGTACTTTATCTGCGGTATAAATAAATAGGAAATACGTATATTATATATCGAGTATACAATCTCAGCCTAATCATAAGCTGGAATAGTAAAAGATAAATAGCTACAATAATAATCTCAAGAACAAATCTAGAATTAGCCAATCTTAAGCAGAAATTAAGGCAAGAAAGACGTCAGAGGTAGTGTTGTAATAATTCTAGTAAAAATAACTATTAAATGAAAAAATTGCAGTACTATAATAATGAGAATATCTACAAAAGTAATACTTGATTCAGTTATTAATTGTTGTGTTTATTTATAAAGGTTTAGATCTTATTTAATAGATAGCATATAACCTCTTTGAATCTCTTATTCAATGGATCATTATTAAACGTTTTTAAATTTCATTTCCATTGTTTGAGCTGATATTTTGAGAGATATAATACTAATATATGTAAAAGTAAATATGGCAGATGTTTTGTATTAAGCTGTAAAGATGATAATTATAATAATAGTAGAGTAATTACTTATACAATCAAACATTGGCGACAGTTAGTGAATCGTGCGTTTGTACTGGTAGTGGGGGGACGATGTGTGTGGTGAAAGTCGGCCCCTGTGATGCTTGGCCAATGGGCCGTAGAGCACTGCGGTAATCGACTCTAGACCCGTTCACGTAACACTGTAATGTAAAAGAAATTCAATACAATGATACCTGCGAAGTGTTTTTAATAAGCGTCTAAGAAACTAGGCAATAATTCGAGCTAATCCATCAATCACAGCTATCTTCTGAAGTCGCATGTTAGTTTGACTATTTTCTTAATTAAATCTTTTAAGAATTTAATTTTTTTATTATTCATCAGCATGCGATCACCTAATGGTAAGTGGTACACTCGCCTATAACGTGGTGCAAGTTAAGATGATAAACATAGCAGCATATTGCGCTCGTTGCCTTGAGATGTATGGTGTTGTTTCGTTACCCCCATTGATTCCACTAGCTACAGCACCTTTCAAACCGGAAAATAGTAATGTTTGCTCATTACTATTTGGCGGTAGAAATACGAGCTGTGGTAGTACCTACCTAGACGGTCTCCGGCAACAGAGATTTACTGCCAGTAGAAAATAGTTTAATGTATGTTAACACATTACGATCGGAAAACGAGATTTCTCGTTTTCAAAAAAATTACGTAGACATCGGGAAACGAGATGTCTTGCTTTTAAGAAAATTACGTACGTCGTTTGTGCACTTTGCTGATAATTTTCGTAGTCATCGGAAAACGAAAAAATCTCGTTTTTAAAAAAATTAGACATCGGGAAACGAAAAAATTTCATTCGTGTACTTTGCTGGTAATTTTTAAGAAGTACCGTTACACAAAGGAAGCTGTTTTACCAAATATCATACCAAAAAACAATACTAATAATACTTATGTAC
>DWLS01002341.1:0-18357 GCA_018246255.1 Pachliopta kotzebuea | reverse complement strand
GCGGAAGTCTGCCAACGCGTTCCCGCGGCTCCATCGATGGCGGATGGGCCTTGAACCGCTGGGGTTTAGTGGGTAGGGGGAACCGCTTCCCGGTCCCGAGCCCCTCATAACCGCCGGGCCTCTTTGGAAGCCCGGGGTATGCGTAAAAAGCATTCCCCAGCGAAAACAAAAAAAAAAAAAATGTGTGAAGCGGAAGACTACAATGCAGATCCTAGTGTGAGGCTTTTGCTCAGCATTGAGCATCTTCCGGCTAATAATGTTATATAACACTAAAATCAATAAACAGCAAGACTATTATTTTGGCCACAAAACATAGTTTCACAAATAAAGCTAATTTATATTTCAAGGCACTTAAAAAATTTGTTTAATTAAGAATTAAAATATTTATTATTTTAAAAATATAGACCGTCAACAACATATGTTGATTTTGAATATGAATACCACTATATAGTATCAGTAAAGTTCTAAATATAAGCCGAAGCATTGATACAAGCATTCATATTTTTCTTGTTAAATTATGATACGTTATTTGCGAATAATACTTCTATTTAAATAGTAATGTAAAAAAGAAAACTAAAATCGTTGCTGAAAAACCACCAGAGTTTACTCTGTAATATGAAACCCTCGTTTCCGGTTGTAGTCACTCATGCTACGGGACAGGCAATCATGCTAATTGATCCCGACCTCTCTACGTACGCCCAGGGGTAAAAACCTTTTTCCGTTACTTTTTTTATAATTATATGATTATGTTAGCTTGTTAGCAAAATTAACAAAACATCATTACAATATTTAGATCTTTTTGTTCGACTAATAATAATAAGATATCGATAAAATCGTGTTTTTCATACATAATTTCGTAAATTTTTGTACCTGTTTAGAATGTAATGTCTTATATAACAACATTATTTATAGCAGTGCTGCGTAAGATACACAGCACCATTATACATAGTGATAAATATATATTAAAAAGGTAATTTATGTTAAATATTCGTAATAAGCTTTTGTAGTAATAGATTAAATATAATAATGATATTTGAATGAGAGCTTTTTACTTAATAACCTGTCATTTTAATAGCCCTTAATTTTGAAGACTTATCTTGACTCGGTACCTTCACGCACTTTAAATAAAATAAATGAAACCTGAGATTACTATTATAATACTGCTGATTCATTATCTTTTAAATTAACATTAAAATTAAAAAAATGCCTGTATTTGAGAAATGCGCGGTAACTTATTATAGTATATAACCTATTTCCTTTCAAAACAACAGCAGTGCTGGTTCTGCTGCTAAATACGGGCCTCGAACCGGTTTGTTAACGATAGGTAAGCTATAAATTATTACACAGTTATAGTAATGGGCTACCTTTGCTTAACATGATTTATGAATCCGCCGAGGTTGAATTTACACGATAGTTAAATCTGTTATCTTAAACATTTTATTAACGTTGGATAATCTATTAAAAACAAATTCTTGATAGTAATAATTTTCGTTATTCGAACTGAAAACAGATACAGGTTGCGAAATCTATCGATCCTCGTACACATTATTTTAAATCTTTTACGCAATATTTCAAATCTTTTTATAATGTGACACTTTGCTATTGTCACTTATTATATTTTAAAGACCGAGATGATAAAGCATCATCATTACAACCGATGGACGTCCACTGCTAGACATAGGTCTCTCAAAAAATCATGATAAATGATGTCTGATAAAGCATACTCATACAAAAATCTCTGGTTCTAATCTAAAACAGTCGGAACACATCGTCTATTCTAAACATTCTTGCTTTTCTTATTTTGTAGCAGCGGAATCTATAGAAATCAATACATCGAAAGAGTTTTCCAGATTTATGAAAGATATAAAATGATATATAATAAAATATGGTCACGGTTATATAAACCTAAATCGCAGAGGAGGAACCTGAGGGTAGAAGTAAAATACGACGGCTACTGCAATTCAGTGTCTCGTTGCATTTAATGGCCCGTGAAATGCCCACACTCTTTCAACAGATAGCTTACTTACCTGATCATTTATATGAATTTAAAACGCCACATTTAAAGAATACCACTAAGTTATGGAAATATGTCTACTTAACGAGATATTTTGTATTTTTATCAGATAATAATGAACCGATTAATTAGAAAATATTCCTTAATATATTTTAACAATGAACGGCCTAATTGGGCCAGTCTTACGAATATATAAAAAATTCATAGTACATATTTTAAATTGTTTAGCAAATTAGTACACTAATACAAACGATAACTAATACAAAGATTCAGTGTATATATAACAGAAATAATCTTTTATCACACACTCTATTGCATATACAAACCTTTTTAATTAAAAATAAGTAATAAATCAAATCATAGTAAAGTTTTCTGTTCCCAACATAGCAATAAAATTCTAGCACCTCTCCACAATGGTTTGGTTCAAAGAGCACATCTAACATCACAACATGTTATTTTTGTAGGTTGGTTTTATACTTCACATCCTAAAATTATAGTTATTATTTAAAATTAAATATTCTTAAATTTCCTTACGCCTAACATGAGTTTTGTTCGGCTGAATTCCCGCAAAATAAACGTCTGTCAAATTATTCAATGAAATATGAATGTGCAGTGAATCATAAAGGCTTTCAACTAAAGCAAAATTTTCGCCCGCCTGAGGGGTGCAAGGTATGATTTGATAAATGTAAAACCGGTGTGTTTTCATTTAATTTATGTATTTTAATACTAACCACAAGCTTGAAACTAAACAAAATTTTAACTAATTAAAAAAACTACACTTTTTAACTTTAGTCCATAAAATTATTATGTCATTCATAACTGTTTTTAATAAATAATTTGAAGCTGTTGATGGTTTCTTTGTTTTAAATTAGGTTTGTATATTCGCAGTTACTTTACTGAAAATATTGATATTGATTAATTTTAGGGTTATTACTGAATGTATTTAAAAGCAGTAAAATTTTAAAAGTTTCAGACACAAATGTTTCAGTTTAGAACGAGTAACTTAAAATACGTTTAAACATGTGTGTACGAATGTAGCGCCTAAAGGAATTTAACGGAAGTCAAGCCAGAAGCTAGCACACTCTTACACGGGTTCCGGAGCACAGATAAAACGCTTCCTCTTCCTGCGTCTTTTGCCTAACACTGCAATGAGCACATAGAATAGAAATTTAAACGTGTACAAAATCTTTATACCATGAAATACTTGTTTTTTTCTTTATAATTTTATGCAGTATTTTTATTACAAATGACTTTTCCTGGCAGAAGCAATAGACTATTTTATAGTAATATTCAGTGCTGTTGATAAAAAAGTTAGATTTATTACGTATCATCAAACTCTGTGTTAGTAAATCCATCCATACAACCAGAAAACACATGTTAATTAATAAAAAAGGCTTAATTTGACATTACCACTACCTATACAAATCTAATATTATACATGACATACTGGTTCTTAAAATGCCTTTATAAATTTTTGACGGCATTTTAATTAATTTTCGAAGGTAAGAGTAATCTCATTAATGTTGTCCAAAGTGAAATCATTATTTCTAGAGTTATTAGTGAAAGTGCTGAATTTTTATCATTGAGTAGACCTTTTGAAGGAGCGCACTTTATAGTCAAGGGCTGTGCTCAGCTAAATTTGAGGAATGCCATCTATAAAATTATAAAACCTTTTTACGTTTACATTGTAAGTTAAGATTTGAAAATGTTAGCCAATAATTTCAAAAATGTTAGAAATCTTAGTTTATAAGTCGAATTAGGCTGTAGTACAATACTTTGTCTTAAATACATGTTAATTTTTAATATTACTTTTTGTTCTCTACCAAATAATTAAGATACGTATATAATACCGTCATTGCGATAAATGTTAAGAATTGATTTTAAATTTGTCTATAGTTTAAGACTAGATAACTATTTTTCATCTTTTTTTACATAAACTATTTATAATTTGTTATTATTATAGCAATATGGGGGAGCGCAAGTTATGCGACGAAGTTTGATTTTTTAAGATATCCTTTGAAGTTTGGATTCAATTTTATAAAATTTCTCCGCTTTACAGACAATCCCGGCTACGTGCCGGTGTATAATCACGAGGATAAAGGAGACATGCTGATCGCATTCTCTATCAGCTTGTTTATTTTCGTCTAGCAAATTATTCTAAAACACCCAAGAAGTATTATCACGTTGCATTTAAAACCGTTTCATCTGCTTTATTTTGAATATATTTGTTGTACATAATACTGTATTAATTACATCAAATACATAATATAAACATTCAAATACATATAGTTTGTTGTATTTGAAAAATAACTCTTTTTCTACAGCAGCAGGATTTATCCATTAATAGTATTAGTTTTTACTTTAATTAATTCATATCATAATCTTGATACATACATCATACAGCATAACGTAACCTTTCATACCACTACTAAAATAGAAGTAATGGTAGTTTACATACTACCATTACTTACTTCTATTTTTAATTTACTAAACAATGACAATAATGTGTGTACATTTAAAACAGTTTGTTTTTGTAAAATCCAGTTACTCTGAAAAAATTAAAATCAACCTCATCCGTGACAATTAGGAGTTAATTAATTGAGTCTACTATCTCGGCTCCGGACCTGGTTGGGAGGAGACCTTTCGAATTCATAGCGTACAAATAGAGAGCGATGGATAGTTGACTTTGCTCTTGATTTCCCGTGTTTTGAATGCACCGCCCCTTTGTATGCGCCGTTTGTTGTCTCAGTTCGCATCGTAAAACGACCTCAGCATCAGTTAAGGGTCAGAAGCCGTATGATGACATTTCTTATTCCTCAAATATATTTTAGAGATTACAACTTAACGAAAAATTTATTTTATTTTATAACGTCAAAAAATTGAGCCTTTAACTATAATAAATAAATAATCAAAAAACATCTACAGACATAATCACATTTAAAAAATATTACTGTAAGGAATAAGTATGAATGAAATTTTAAATCAAAAGTTTATCAACAACAACATCATACTTACAAGAATAATATTGATTTAAAACGAATAAAAGTAACATTAATAAAGTAAACCGCAACGGCATAAGATGTTCAGTTTTTAATAAAGCATATAAAGGATCTTCCAATTTAGATATAGTACTTAGATAGACTGACATCAGAAAAACATCAAAAATACATCAAGCGGAAACGTCCATCTACACTGAAGATTCGATACCTCCGCCCTCTTGTATCTATGATATTAATCTTAAGTTCTTTGTTGCGAAATACTTTACGCCTCTTTTGATAAGGCCTGCCTTTGATTTAATCTAATTAGATCTATCAATTTATTTCTTGGCGATCCTATAAATACTATATTACTAAAAAACATTCACCTCAACTTAGATAATTAATTTGAAACTTTGCTAAATCGGGTTACTGTCAACATTATGTAATTATTGCTATGAACAATCCTACACATTTACATTATACAATATAAATGTCTGACCGATTCATATTTGGGATATATTTCATTGAATTGTGTCTATACATGAATAATTTTTAAAGTATGAGAGGATTCACTGGACAAGATTCAAATGATACTTCCATTCTTTATTCTTCATTGGAGCACAGACGTTGTGGAGCTATTCTCCGCGAATGAAACCCCGGGGCATAAATTTAATCTCGGCATTCAGAGCTGTAGGTCTATAAAAATGGTTTTCGTTGATATTTTGCAATCTTAATTTTTCTGTTAAATTTTTAAGATAAATTTTTAATGAGAAAATTATACTAACGTCAACATTTATTCATGCTTACTGAGCTAAAGCATGTGTACCTAATAACAAATAATTTTTAGTTAGAAAATTAAGTTCTATCGCAATCGAGTACTTGATTTCATGATCTTTATTTGTCAAGTAATTATCGAATCATTTTATCACAGAAATATTTAAATAAATTATTTTTTTGTTTAATAATTATTTTCTTTGCGCCTGTAGCCATGTTCTTTGAACTACTTTTATACATATGTATCTTAATTTTAATAGATAATGTAATAAGGACAATAATTTTGGAGTAAATAAGTAGTAATACTTGTTTCTTATGGATATTGATATATGACATTATTAATACGTGCATGTAGAGTATATTTTAAAAAATACATTATGTTACGTATATCATGTAAAGTTTTGTTGATTTAAGCCCGTAATTATAATACTAGGTGTAGCATTTTTGTCAAAAACGTAAAAATGTGTTTCCATAAATAAAGGATGTATCTTTCGCAAAGATAGCGCACTCGGCGATGGGAACAGAAATCATTTCCGATGTGTCAGTCACACATCAGGTCTGTCCGGTTGGACGTACACCCGCTAATGAGTGAGAGAGAACTTTAAATGGCAACTCACCCTAATTAATAAGCATTATAAGTACAGATGATTTTTTAATACTTTTATAACATCACATCTTTGAAGCACTCTTACTTTTTGTTTTGTATATGAGCTCAGTGATCATTTCTACCTTTTTACTTAAAAGTCTCAATCTTTTTTCCAAACGATAATTCATGACCTCTACTCAAATGTATGTCGGTAATTGTGCTTGAATTTATTATTAATTAGACATGTTGTCAAAAACGTAAAAAAAGAAACTTTTATATTATCTTAATAAAAAAAAAAAAACAACGAACAGAAAACTTCAATGAAAATTATTACTTTCCGTTAAAAATACATTTTGTATACATAGTAATTGTTTTTGCTTACATTATAAGCACCATACTAATTATTATTATTTAAACATATTATTTATTATTATTAAAAACTTTATGTTCATAAAAAAAATTAACGCCGACTTAATGTCAAAGTGCATTCTTCCAGTGTTTGTTGTGACCTAAGCAGTATCTGTATTAGATTTGGTCCATAAATTAAACCATGTTAAATTAAAATGTAATAAGCTATTTATTTACAAAAAAAGCGGCATTGTATTAGGCGATCAAAATTCAATAAATAGGGAAGCTTTTGGCAAGGGTAATAAACTAATATTAACAAGTAAGCAACGTAACCCGCAAGATCATGAAAATTTACCACGATCCCCTTTGGCAGTGGCATGAATAACTTCGATGTTTCGCATACATGTATTATGACTATATCAAATATTTGTAAATTGTGATTCAGAGTGAAGGTATATTTACATTTCACCGTACACATTATGTAAGTTTTGGGTTGGTTCATAATTTTAAGAGGTTCTGTTGGTATAAACATTACACAGAACGCAACATATTTACTAAGCTGATATGAAAATCCAAGTACATTTTAAAAAATATTGTTACATAAAACATTATTTTTAATATTTTCTATTAAATCTATTATTTAAGTAATAGTTTTGTTACTAATGCACAAACATTTATAAAACCTCTATAACAATAATTATCTATATAATATTCCATTAAATATTATGCCAGTGTTAAATATTTAAATTTAATATACTAGGTCTTTTTGATTAACGTTCTCCCTCTTGGCAAGCACTAATTTAGTATGCAAACCCACACAAACGCTTACACGCTTTCTTTAACATAGAACCATAGAAATTATTTATTATTCTTCAACACAATCAGCTGACTTTTTTCACAGCCGGTACTCAGGGCCTCCTTCTTCAAGAAGATACTCCAGGTCACATTCGCCGTATTCTCCAAATGCAAATTGATAAATTTTTATATTACATTATTTTTATAATGAACCTTACTCCTGTCACTGACTCCTCGGGTCATAAAACACAATGGGGTATCATATCTTCATAAAACCTTAACATAATAATTCCTTAACTATAAACTTTGAACGTTTTATATAACCTTCCGTAAATAATCTCGCGAACACTTCATTATTCAGCCGCATACTGTTCAAGCGATGACCTGACCACATTGTTTATAACTCCAATAACCGTTAAGGAGGTGAATGAGAATAACCAGTTTATCTGTGTAACTTACAACGATTAACTATGTTTTAACAATTAAACAGAACCATTAAAATAATTATAAGCAAAATAAGTGCAATCCAGTTGAATCGTACTAAAGTAAAAAGATATTATAATTATTAGTTTCTGAAATAATATTGAAGTGGAAGAATCCTCTGTCCAGAGATTTTTATTATTATAGTAATAAATAAAAACAATGATTTAGATGTAAACTTGTTAATTAATCATATATGTTATTGCCAAACTCTAGTTTTCATTTATTTCTTTAAAATAAAGATAATGGTAGCAATAATAATACCAAAGTTTGGCCCAACGTATGTATGTCCAATGATAGATACTGGCCTTTTTAAGAGAGGTACATTTGCTATTTACTGCCTTTTAAAAAGAATTATACGCTTTTTAAGTAACAAGTACAAGATAATCATTAGTAACGAAACAAACACTACCCTTCCTGTATTTGATTTTATTATTCTTAAGCTTGAATTATTTTTTGCTAATTATAGTCATTTTAAATATATGCATAAAATATTTGTTTATATATATCCCAATATTAATGACTTTGACAATATTAAGAAGATTTAAAATATATTGCACATTACAATTGAAGTAACATAGATCGTTATTAATAAAGTACGGTTTTAAAAAAACATATAATAAAGATTTTAGAGCTCCACGTGAAAATGCAATCACTGTCCGTATGTACATTTTTTCAATTTGGGTTTCGATGACATCAAACAGACCTGTAAATTGAAACTAAATTGAAATTTTGAGTATCTTCTAACTAAATACACGGTTTGTGGGTTACATATATTACAAAAGATTACATTGATTTTTATTTAGTAATCGATACTTATATTAATTGATTAGTTTCGCATTATTTTTTCATTCATGGCTGTGTGCCTCATAGCACAGTTATAATATAAAACTGAAAACAAAATTAATCTAAGCTTTAATAGTTTCGAACAGAATAGAATTTACAGGCGCGCAGGTTCCTCTGACGTGAGCCTGGTACATGTGTGTAACAACGTTGAGAAATGATATCCTGTCTCATGTGCTTCTTAATTAATTGTTTAATTAATACATTAAAGTGTCCCCTCTTCAACCCATGGACGTCGGTAAACGTTGCTGATAATTACTAATACACACATAACAAAAGCTCAAAAGCTGTACATTTGTTACTGTTCTGAGCTGATTACTTGGATGAATAGACAATAACCAAACCCGTTGGATCTCATGACACTCATCATTTCAAATCTAAACCAATAAATTATATCCCTTTTTGGTAATTTTATAGGAAATTAACAAACATAAATAAAGTTGTTACATATGAGGGAGTTTTTCCATACTCTTCTTAATATTATTACACCGTTATTGTTAATCATAAATTTTACAATAGATATTTCAGCAATTAGTTAAATTTATAGTAATCTAATATATATTGAAATCATACATTATTACAAAGGTGCCACTTCTTTATTTATTTTTTAAAGCTTACGATTTGTTTAGTAATATATTGATAAGAGTGTAAATAAAGAAGGAAAACTCAATTACTAATGCAATACCTAGGTTAAAATTTACACGAGTAGGCGCGTGTATGTAATCAGCAAAAACGCTGGCTACATTCTGTTGGCATGTTTTCAACGTTGACCTGGTACAAATGTGTGCGAATTCCAAAGTAAATCAGTTAAAACAAATGTAGAGCATCAATCAGCGGGTGCTTGGGTTACGTCGGCCGTCGTTAGCGGTCGAGACCGACTACGATAAATCACTGTACCACCTTGAAGACAGCTTTCAAATAATATATCACTGCATACTATTGACGTATAGGCGTTCATAAAATTTTAATATACTATCAGCCTAACCACAAACAATTTTTTTTATTTCGAAAATATAAGTCTTATACGAAATATCCCAAGCAATATAGAACTCAATATTATTTGTCTATTAAGTTTATAGTTATCCTAAATTGTAGAAATGAAGTAAGAACAAAAGATTAAACTTGATCGACGCGTTACTAGAAGAACAATTTTCCTTAAAAAAATCACTGAAATAGTTTTATACAAACTAGAACGTGTTCACTAAAATTATTAGTTAAATATTTCTACAACAAATTCAACTCAAAATAAGGCTATTTCATTATATTATTTAAGCAGTGTGATAAAATTAAAACACTTTGTTATAAAGTTGACTAATTGTTGTAAGAGAAATTCTTGAACACAGGATAATAATAATATAATCTAGCCCTAATCGAAAATCTTAATTAGTTTAACTGACCATTAGATCTACATACCTGCTCTATTTCAGTATTTACTAGTCTGATATACAAGTCAAATCGGCAGTTTCAAAACCTCTGTCGCAATAGATTCGTATTGAAATCAGTCACTGTTAACATTCGGATGTTCATGAATCGGACTGACTTTAAACGAGCTTGATGTGTAGAGCAAACTGGTAAACTGTTTTGAGGCATACAAAATCAGTACGTAAATAAAATAAAATTTTACTGACCAGTAAACATTTTTTTATACGGTAAGCGAAAAGACATGCAAGGCGTTCAACTGATGGTAATACATGCGCATAATAACGTAATGCTGGTAAAAATGGTATACACAATGCCGCACATCGCTCGCCGCCTTGAAGTACAAGATGTTAAGTCTTGTTAACACAGTAATTTCACTAGTGTACAGCACCCTTCAAACCGGACAACAGTAATGGTTGCACACTATTGTTTGGCGACTGGCATAGGAGCTGCCGTGATGCTTATCTAGACAGTCTCCGGGGTAGACCTACTTTCCATCACTGTAAATTTAAGTTTTGTCAGCATAGTTTTAAAGAGGTTTTCTTGAAACTAATCACACATTTCTTTCAAATGTAATGTATTTCTGAAACATAAGTTATTAAATACATTAATACTGTTATTTGGGCAAATTCATTACATAGCGGCAAGAAGTAGTCAGTGTAGTTAGCGGCAGTGGGTTTCAGAAAATTCTGCCACTACCTAAAATTTTATCTAGAACCTAAACTACCGATTCAAGGAACCTAAAAGGATAATAAAAAGAATATACGAAATGTTTTCATAGAGTTAATTTTGCCGGAACAGCTTTTATGGCGTCTTTGCTAACTGTAACGTTTTATGACACACAAAGGTATCGTTGGCGAATAAATCCTATACGAAAAACAGCTCCATATTGGACACATTATTTTAGGAAAATTTTAGTTTACTACATATATCTAATGTCCGAACACAAAGTTCAAAGTTTAATACAATTGTTATTGAACTTATAACTTTAATACAAGACATTTTCTTATAATAATTGATATGTAAAAAGAAACGTTGAATATTATTATTTTCTTTATCCACTTACATAAATTAATAGCTGCTGTGTCTAGAAACTTAAATTGTTAGTTTAATATCATATTGAAAATTTTTAAAAGAATTATCGATTTTTTACAAAGTAATGATAAATTTATTTACTTAAATCAGAAATTTTGAACAGTATAGACATAGATATTCTTCTAAAATAGTGAACTTTACCGTAAAAGATTACAATGTCACTTATCTTTAGGTGGGATCGTAGCAAAGTGCCAGGCTATAAAATTAAGAAAAGACTGCTGATTACTAAAACACTTTTCTCTCATTATTTGAATTAAATACGTATATTATATTGCCTTCAGCATCCTTGTTCTAGTTCCTCAGTTACTAACGGAGTGTCCCATTCAGTGGATTTTACGGTATGAATTTAAACAGGAAACAGGCCTAAGAATACATACGGATAGTTTAACTTAATAAAATGTAAATTAGTTAGAAATAAGTTTATAATATATCGTCAAAAGATATATACTATAGTAAATCATAAAAATAAGAATAAATAAATATGTTTACATACAGTTATGTGTTCGTACAGGTTTTATAATGATAGATGATAAGTAAGCATAAGTATTAAATGATGTAAATAAAAGTTTAAAAACCCCTGAATATCAGGGAAAAGCGAAAAAACCCTTATTCTTGTTATAGTCATTTGTGAACGAAATATTTATAAAATCAAATATTATACAGTTTTAAAATAGTACAAAAGTCAATACCACATATTATGTTGGGTTCTCTGTAGCAACTGCAGATGTCTTGACGGAAGAACAAGCGTAAATTAAGTACCTGTGTAGATAGACAAATGTCTATGGTTTAGTTCATTGATGTCATCTGATATGATAAAATTGTTCGCAATGAAAGGTGATCTCCTGCCCTTATCGCAACACATACGCTCAGAAGGGTATCATCTTCATTTCTATACATTAATCATATTTCTGACAGGGAAAAGAACTCATATAATGATGGATCGTAGATAAGATGGCTTGTTATTTCTATATAAATTTTTCATTAAGTTATTTTAGAGAAAAACACAATTTTTTTTTTTAACGCGGGGGAATCCTTTTACGGGAGAAAAACACTATGATTTATCGTAACATGCATGTACATGTAACCGTTTGGTATTTAGATGGTACAAAGCATTTAGGCAAAAACGTATTTTCATTCTGTATAATATTTTGAACTAAAAGAATATTTTTTTTTGATTTTTGTTTAACTACGATATGATTTTATTTCTTACATTTTTAGATTTTTTTGTATTGGAGTAATGTATCTACTTTTCAATTTTTTCCAAATATTTGAAAAATTTATCTACTATGTTATTGGATATATTTTGTTTTGATATTATAATTAATGAGATCAATATCTTCTTACTAATGATCTGGAAAACATTTAGCTACCAAAAAACTTATGGTTTACAATATTTTAAAAGCAAAATACTATTCTGTTTGTATATACCACTTTAGTGCTGCTTTTGCAATAACACTAGCTTTCTTCCGACACAACATAAAGTGGAAAGAAATGAGGATGTTTTCTGGAGTAACGTGCATTCTTACTATAAAATCAATTTATTTTACGACTTTATTCGTAAAATTTATTCTGTTTTGATTTTCGTAGAATTCTCGACAATGAGAATGTTTTTTAACATAACATGTTATTAGGCCAAAACGAAGATATGACCTAATTATCAGGAACGTACTTGTTGTTCGAGGAATAACTGGCTATAGAACCTTGCAAAGCTGAATTAAGTATTCTTGTCAGATATTTATTTAAAGAGAGACATAAGCAAAATATTGCTGTTGACCGGGTAACCTTCAATAAGATCTATTCATTAATTACATTATAAGATTTTTTTTTGTCTGTTAATATAATTCACAAAATATGGTAAATTTTTAAATGATACAATATACATCTATAACACCTATTTTTTTAGTACTGTTTTCAATATCTTTTCTATAACTGAGGAGTTATTCAAATTGCGATGAATAATAAAAATTTACTTTTAACTGAGCTAAAATCGTTCAACGTCGACACTGCTGTGAGTCTTAAATTTCTGCTTAAGTTTCCAGCCTCTGCAATATAATTCACAATACGGTATACAATGAAATATAAATCGGACAATTCTGTAAAATGATATTGGAGAATTTAGTTATAGTCGAATCACATTTTCCAACAAAATATCATTCACATTCTTGCCGCATCTATCATATGGATGACAGTAATAGGTTTCTGATATATGGATTCTACAATTTCTTTTCGCATTTATTATAAAAAGATTTCCATTAGTAAAAAATATTCCGTCTCTATATTATGAATCAATACAAATCGAAAATACATCAGAGAAGGAAATATTTCTAATCTATTAAACAATATTAACAAATCAAACGTTATGTACAAGACTGATGATGAGATCTGATGTATTAATAATTCAAGTTATGTATGACTTATCGAAAGACATTTTTGACTTCGGTGGTTAAAATTACTTTAAAACGCGTTTTCGGAAATTCCGATATCAATTTAATATAAAGTGATATTTTGTGTGAATATTGAAAACACATTGTCCGTTGTGAATCCGATTTCGCTAGATTCAAATGAATGCTAACGCAGCGGTATTTCCAACCCGTTAAGTCTAGACTTGCCGCACGCAGTACGCATCGTTTGATCATAACTTTTACATTGTGATTGCTCTCTGATGATTTAAAGCAAAAAATATTGTCATAGTTTTCAAAATAACATACATAGATTTTCTTCAAGACTTCTTCATATTTGGAACGACCTTTATTAACACGTCAAATCAATTTGTAGAAATATGCATTAGATATTTTTAATTACTTATCTGCTTTGATTCTTAATTTATTTAAAGAAAATATAAAAACATTTACAATAGTAAAAGAAAAGTTAAAAATAGATACACATGTCAAGCATATGTAAATCTATTAGCATTCCTGTAACTAGTTTTTCTAGTTTTTTCAAATAAAAAAAAATTATATGAAGAATAATTTTTGTAGTGCGATAAACTTTGTTCATGACAATTTTCCTATTATTTTAGAAACTACAAAGATTAACTACCACATAATTTATGTGATGACATCCATTATGAAACTTTTTTGTAATTAGTTTTATGTACAGCAGTAAAAGAAACTTGCAGCACTAGGAAATAATCCCTCTCGTATTCATTTCTCTGTAACCGCTTAATCTCCCTGTACGCCTGACAAATTGGACTCTACATTTTGCACTGGACAAATGAAGGCGAAATAAAACCTTTCGTTCGCTCGTTCAATAACACATTTCGTTGCTCCCTCACGCAAAATTTTAAGAATGAATATTTTTTTGTATGCTGTCGTAGACTGAATCTCAACAACGTACATTAGAGGAATTAACCTTTAAATATTTTGGGCAATAATTCTGAATAGTAACAACAATTGATCATCGAAGTTGAAAACTGACTATGCGTCTACTGCTAAAAAAGTTATTTTAACGTACAAATTTCCTTTTTAATTTTGTCTTGATACTATTTATGGTAATAAAATAACTTACAGTTTCTAAATATTTAATTTTATTATTAACACTATTGTGATAATGAAACAATAAAAATTATTTTACACTATTTTAATTAATCTAATACTTAATTAGGCTATAATTTCAGGAAATGAAAACGTTTGGTATATTAAAATCAAACACAAAAGTCAGGAAAGGCCGTGAAGAAAAACACGGGGGAATGTAATCCGTACAGTGGATGTAATAAAGACTGAAAACAATTTATTTATATGATACGTCGGGGAAAACTTATTCGTAGATCCATTCAGTGAACAAGATGAAATCAACTTGATATGTGCTACAAGCGAAATGAGAAAATGGTGTGCTAGCCGAAAAATAATATTGTTCCCTGCATTATTTTTGAAGTGAACGGAAAAAAAAGCCCTCGTGAGGTTGCCTTGCATATTTAGTACAATTTTTTTTTAAAAAAATTAAATTGTCATGAAGCTTAATAACTTTTCCAGAATTAAATATGGGGTAATAATTAAACAATACTAACACAAACACAAATAATCACGCTAGTGAAAAATAAAAAATAACATCAACGACATGTAAATGATAGTAAAAAGTTGAAAAAGAATCTTAATATAAATCTTTAAATATTTCAGTTTTTGCAACTGAAATATTACTTGCTTCATGTTATTTTCTGTTAATACACAAAATTTCAATTCTGATGACACCCAAAGACTAAATTATCACAAAGAAATCAATAACATTCTTTTGGTGCTTGTATAGTTAGATATAACAACAAAAAAAGAGAACTCGCTTCCGGGATTACTATTCATTTTTCAAACTTTTAATAACGCTTAATACACTTTATATGTATTTAAAATAGAAATAATATATCATAACATCTGTTTATATAAAACAAAATAAATCAGTTGAGAATCCTACAAAAGTTACTATAAAAATAAGTAAAACCAGAAGACAGAGTATCAAAAAAAGTCGATGTGTGAAGTTCATTTTCACGGAATCGTTTTATAGCATCCTCACGCTTAGGTAAAAGTTACCCAAGAGTAACAACAGAGAAAATTTCATGAATTCCTGTGGTACTTTTTCGTGTGTATTCTTAAAAAAAAGTTTTCTGTATAGAAAGTAGTTACTACATAATACCACCGGCCTGGAATTGCTGTGCTAATATAATTGAATACACCAAAGATATCACTAGAAGACTTCATGATACGGTGAGTTCATCCTTTGTAGACGAGACTGCAAACAATAAGCAAAAGCTGTCACCTCAGTGTATGACCACTGGTGCTGCAAGATATTCGAAACGTCGAGTTAACAAATAATTAATTAAACGCGATATTTATGTGAAATTTAAGAAAACGTTATATAAATAAATTTTAATATATATCATACTATCTTTTCTCTAATTGACTTTACATATATTATTGATTAAATAATAGTTTTTATGTATATATTATGTATTTAAAAACAAGCTAGAAGATCATACGAAAATAATTGTTAAAGATAATTATAAACACTAATACTAATATACTAAGGAATGACATTTACAATAATAAAAATAAAACCGAAAAGGGAACTTTAATCAGCGGCCATTTTGACCAGTTGACGGCAAAGTTTCTCGAAGACCGGAAAATGCCCGACGGCTTGACATGCCTTTGCACTAGGAGCAATGATGGGGAATGGAGTGGAATTTTAATACAACGAAAAAGATTTTAAGTCTCTTTGACTCAAAGTCAAACATTATTTAATTGTTATAAAAAAAAATGTGTAACTAAATACTTCAGAAAATTGTATACTATTTGGATATACCATTATTATTGTGATGATAAATTCATGTCCAAGGTGCATACTTGCGTTGTGATTGAATTAGCTAAATTATGTGAAGATTTTTTAAATAAATCCAATATACAACTTTATGATACGTATTTTTAACAGCTGACTTGACTTGGAAGACAGAAAAGTATTGAAAGTTAGCTACCAGAGATATTTTTTTTTATTTTTTGCTGCCGCAATCTTAAATTTCCCTTGCGTATACGTCTCCTAAAATGTTATATTTGGCCCATCATTCTTTATGGTTGCGAGGCTTGGACAATAAAAGAAGACCTCAAAAGGCGTATCGAGGCGTTTAAGATGTGAACACATAGGCGCATGCTGTCCCTGAGCTGGACTCAAAAGATTTCGAATGAGGAGGTCCTACGACGGGTAAACCGAAAGCGCGAACTTTTGCAGACTGTCAAGATGAGAAAAGTATCTTACCTCGGCCATGTGCTTAGGCACGATAGGTACGAATTGCTTCAACTCATCTTGATGGGCAAAGTCGGAGGTAAAAGGAGTGTTGGTCGTAGGATAAAATCGTGGTTGCGTAACATCAGGGATTGGACGGGAATTGCGAGTGCCGCCCAACTGTTTCGCCTCGCAAGAGACAGGGCAAAATGTGGTGAACTGACCGCCAGCCTACGGTAGTCGGAGAGGCACGTCAAGAAGAAGTAAATAAAACTATCTGAATTTAATTATTTTAAACAATTTTTTGTTTAACTTAATTTATGTTTATAAAAAAAGTACAACAAAATTATTTTGTTTTTCTCTAATTACTCTATAACAAGTTGCAATTTAATTCAGTGATAGTGTACTATTGGCCACGTTAATTAGAAAGGAAATCATCCCAAAATGATATATCAAAATAATTTATTTAAAACATATGAATCATCATGAAATATTTTTTATATAAAAATTACCCCTTCTTATCAAGGAAGGATCTCGGTCAAGTTCATCAAAGAATATAATATTTTCTTTAATTAACTAAACATTAAAATGAAAAGGAGGTATTATTTAGTAACATAAGCTCTTAACTATTATACATCAGTGTGAATCTTAAAAGTATTATTCCAATTAGTGTATTGAACCGGTGAAGTAATGGAGTTGACAATATAATCTCATAATTATTCAAATTTACAACTTCCTTTTTATTTAAAATAACAATAAACTTTTCTGTGATGAAAATCAACAAAGATTTTATATAGACCGTGTATTAAAATTTCAAAGTGAGAAATATTGTGTAAGCTTGTTAGCGAGCTTAATACAGAAAAGGATGCAAATTAATTCTATTACGATGAACGTTGTTTGCGCTAAGATAATTACGGAACACTGTATTCAGTGCTGGTTTACTCACGAGGAGGAGGGGTCTTGTGAAACATTTTTAGCGTTTTCGAGTTGTAAGCGAATACACGTTGCAAATGTAATAATATCCTTTTATGGATGGGAACTATGTTAATTAAAATTAAAAAAAAGAAAGTTCAAGCGTTACCAATTTGTGTATTTAAAGGAAAACACAGACGGATTTTTTTTGTTAGCTGTAGCTCTTTAAAGATTCTAGGAGAGACCTTTCTCCATGTGCTGCATTCCAATCGATCACTAAAAGGTAATCCTGAACTTCGAATTGTTTCGCGGTTGCTATTGTAACGAATTATAATGATTCATAATGATAAATTAATTATTTTATAGTAATGTCATATAACGGAAGACATTACAACAGCTTACATAATTATTTA